>OZ020544.1:4341381-4503871 GCA_963971435.1 Lasius platythorax
CTCTCTCTCTCTCTCTCTCTCTCTCTCTCTCTCTCTCTCTCTTTTCTTTTCTGTGGTGTTCTCTTTTTTTTCAGGCTAAATTGAATTTATATACATAAATTAGTTGTATACAAATATATAAAATTGATATTTCTTAGCTTTTGTAAAATACGTACCTCTTTCTTCTAATAAGAATAAGAATAATAAGATGAGATAACATGCGATAACACCGACCTTCAAGAACTATACAAAATGTATTTAACTCGATGATTGTGTATGTGTGTGATAGCATTAGACGTAAATATAATCGCTGAACATGATATTGTTGTAATGTTTAAGAGAATATATGCAAAAAAACTTAATATGAAAAATAATATTTTTTTTACACGACATAAATATGTCAATTAATAATTTTAATAATTATAATGTAAATTAGATACCGATAGTGTATTCTTCATTTATATTTTTCTTTAATTACGTACATTATATAAAAACACGCTAAACGCGCGCTAAATTAGAATCAATTTTCCTGAAATGCTAATTTATTAGTAATTCGTTGTCTAATTTGCAAATTTTTCTTTTTTAATTATCTCGTTCACGCTGATCTTTCTATTAATAACTCGTTAGTTGTGTCGACGCCGCTTGACTGTTTCAAAAATCCGCTCGACTTACGCAGGAGTCTACGCAAACAAAGAAAAAAGTCATTTACAAGAGACATTTGAATTAATTAATTGGCGAAGTAATTTTCCATTATCGCTCGTTTCTTAAATTTTCAGTCATGTCAAGCATAGTGCGTGATTCTAAAATAGCAAGAAAATAGAAAAGTGGATTATTTATTGAGACAATTGCGAGGAATGCGATTTGAAATTCATCGGCAACAATAAGCAGAAAAAAAGAATGCATTGCGGGTTGTTCAAATGAAAATCATGGTATAGAATTGAGAAATCAAATTGTTGAAAATTCTGTAAATAATACAATAATAAATCAGCGACGTGTAGAATATCAAGCCCATTACCGATTACGGCAAAAGAAACAACCTCTTTTAAATATTAATACAATTGCATTAAAAAATGTAGTTGAATATTATATAGGTTCGATGGATGTGACTTGTATACATTGTAATGCTAAACATTTTGCAGCTGAAAGGATTTCTAATAAAGGAAATTCATTTCATGATTGCTGTAATCATGGCGCAGTTTATCTTGAACCATTGCCTGAATTACCTGAATTTCTGCGTTCTTTATTCGATGGAAGTCATGTAAAATCAAATAATTTTTTTAATCATGTTCGTAGTTATAATAGTTCATTTTCTTTTGCATCATTTAACGCAAATCTGGTTAATTTTCGAGAAAGACGCCCAGGTCCGTATTGTTTTAAAATACAAGGTCAAATTTATTATCAAATTAATACAGCATTACATGCTACACAAACTGAAAGTCCGGCTTATGGACAACTTTTTATTGTTGATTCAAATGAAGCAATAGATCATCGTCTTAATCAAAATTCGTGTTTAGATTTTGATATTGTAACAAATCTTGAAAATTTAATGCGAGAATGTAATATATTTGCTCAATCGTATCAAATGATGGCTAAAGAACTAGAAAATCAACAACGATTAGAAGTGGAATCTGGTGAATCGTTATCGGAATTACAATTATTATTTACATTAAAACCAGGGATGGATCGACGTAGATACAATGCTCAGAGAACAAATGAAGTTGCCGCGGTTTTTAAAACAACTTCTGAGGGAGAAATTCCTGATTCCTATGTTACAATACGTAACAGAAATATTAAAATCTTACAACAAGTTAGCACTATGGATCCAAATGTAGAACCCTGTATATATCCATTATTTTATCCATATGGAACTAGAGGATGGCATCGTAATTTAATGAAATTAAATAGTGATAGAAGAATAACTAGAGGACAGTATATTAAATATCGTATGGCTATTCGTAATGAATTTAATGTTTTCTTATTGGGACGTCGCTTATTTCAACAATGGCTTGTAGATAATTATGTAAAAATTGAAAAGGATAGAATAGATTATTGTAAAGCTCATCAAAAAGAATTACGTGTTGAAACTTATCAAGGTGTAATAGATTATATACAAAATATGGCAAATAATGTAAATGGTCGTGTGGGAAAAATGGTTATACTTCCTTCTACATTTATTGGATCACCACGAAATATGTTACAAAATTATCAAGATGCAATGGCAATTGTTAGTAAATTTGGTAAACCAGACCTTTTTATTACGATGACATGTAATCCAAAATTGCGCGAGATCGAAGAAAATCTTTTACCTGGTCAACAAGCTTCTGACAGACCTGATATTTGTGCTCGAGTTTTTAATATTAAGAAAGATTACTTAATCGACTTAATCGTTAAGCAAAAATTTTTTGGTGAGGTAGCAGCATTTGTATGTTATTGAATTTCAAAAACGTGGTTTGCCTCATGTTCATATATTGAATACTCTAAAGCAAAATTTTAAAATAACAACTCCACAAGTTGTAGATAAATATATTTCTGCAGAAATTCCCAATCCAACAGAAAATCGTGTATTACATGATATAGTTATGAGACATATGATTCATGGACCTTGTGGTGATTGGTGCATAGTAAATGGACATTGCTCTAAACACTATCCAAAACTATTACTTGAAGAAACTAGAATGGATGCAGATGCTTACCCTTATTATCGTAGAAAAGATACGGGTAAAACTTTTGAACGTCCTGGAGGATATGTAGTTGATAATCGCTATGTTGTTCCGTATTGTCCTACGTTATCAATTATATTTAATTGTCATATTAATGTTGAGGTAGTTTCAAGTATCAAATCAGTGAAATATCTTTATAAGTATATTTATAAAGGTCATGATGCCGCTGCGATAACAATTGAGCCATTAACAGAAAATGTAATAATTGATCATAATGAGATACGTGATTATATCGAAGCTCGTTATGTAGGACCTGTAGAAGCTACCTGGCGTATACTCAGTAAGAAATTACAAGATAAGAGTCACACTGTAGTACGCTTACCAGTTCATTTACCAAATGAACAAATCGTAACTATTAAAAATGAATCTATTGAAGATGTGATACCTTCAAATTTAAATCAAGTTACTATGTTGATAGACTATTTTGCATTAAATTTGCGTGATGAAGAAGCAAGAAATTATTTATATACAGAAATTCCGTGTTATTATACATTTAAAAAGGAAAAAGTCAATGGTCGAAATATATCGCGTTGGGTTAAACGTGGTAGTCACTATAATTGTGTAGGACGAATGTATTCTGTTAGTCCAACTCAAATAGAATTATTTCACTTACGATTATTATTACTTAACGTAAGGGAGCAACAAGTTTTGAACATCTAAGGACTGTAAATGAACAATGCAATCAAACGTTTTCAGCTACATGTTTAGCTTTAGGTCTTATTGAAGATGATGATGAATGGAGACGAACTATGGAAGAAGCAGTTAAATGGATGATGCCACGACAACTTCGTAGATTATTTGCACGTATTTTAATACATTGTCAACCACTACATCCTGAAGAACTTTGGGAAAGTTATAAAGTAGCAATGTCAGAAGATTATATAAGACACATGGATATATTACAAGGTCAAAGAAAAGCCTACATTCAAATCAGTAATATACTTTGTGCCGAGGGTAAAAGTTTAGCTGATTTTCCACAAATGGAACAATTATCAGAAAATAGTGAAGAGGAAGATTATATGTCAATTGATCAAGTTTTAGAAATTGGTACAAGACCGTTTAATCAATTAAATGATAAACAGAAAGAAATAGTTGATATTGTGTTAAAGAGATTAGATAATAATAATTACAACAATAATTGCTTTTATATCGATGGTCCAGGTGGATCAGGAAAAACATTTGTATATAATACTATTTATTATTTAACTAAAATTAGAGGTAAACGTGTGTGTACTATGGCCTTCACAGGGATTGCAGCGACATTACTTCCTGAAGGAAAAACAGTTCATAAAATATTTCAATTACCAGTTCCATTATTTAATGATTCGTCATCCACTATTAAAATTCAAACAAAGGAAGTTCAATATTTAAAAAAAACAGAGATTTTTATTTGGGATGAAGCGCCAATGGCACCACGATATGCTTTAGAGATTGTCGATCGAACGTTACGCGATATTATGAGTAATGATTTACCTTTTGGTGGAAAAATTATATTATTAAGAGGTGACTTTAGACAACTTCTTCCTATCACTTCTTCCTATTCCCCCAAACACGAAGTACTCGTAGTGAAATAGTAAATCTTTCTATCAAGTTTAGTTCTACTTGGAAATATTTTGTTAATTTCTCTCTAACACAAAATATGCGAGTTCTTCCTGAAGAAATTGAATTTGCAAAATTTTTAATAAATATAGGTGATGGGACGTTAAATGATTGTAATGATAATATACAAATTCCTGAATGTTGTATTGCGCCAGTTGATACAGATATTGTTACAGATATATATGGTATTATAATTAAAAAAAAAAAGAATTCGAAAAAGTGGCTAAAAGTGCAATACTTTCAGCACGAAATATCGATGTAGATGAAATTAATAAACAAGTTGTAGAATTATTAGATATAACTGGCGAACGCGTTTACACAAGTGTCGATAATGTTGTAAATTGTGATGGTAGTGACGATATTAGTGAAGCTGTATTACCAGAATATTTAAATAGTCTTTGCCCGCCATCTCTGCCTCCTCATGAATTACGCTTAAGACCAAATTGTATTATTATGTTGATTAGAAATCTTAGTATCAATGAAGGCCTTTGTAATGGTACTAGATTAATAGTTTTTGAACTTGGAAATCATTTATTAAAATGCAAAATTTTGACTGGTGATAGAAAAGAAGAAATCGTTTTCTTAAATCGTATAACATTATATTGTGAAAATGTTTATCCTTTTACTTTTAAAAGAAGACAATTTCCAATAAAATTAGCTTTTGCTATGACAATTAACAAATCACAAGGGCAAACATTTGACAGAATAGGAATAGATCTTCGCAAAGATGTTTTTAATCATGGGCAACTTTATGTAGCTTTTTCACGAGTTCGCTCATGGAAAGCAGTAAAAGTTTATCTTGGAAGTCAACGAGATAATGGTTATGTTAAAAATTATGTATATAAAGAAATATATGTGTGATATATATGATAAATATTGTTATTATAATAATAGATCATATTAAATTCGTAGACATATAGTGTAAAATTTTAAGCAGATATCATAAAAAATTGATTTAAATAGATATTTATTTATCTCAAATAATATAAAATTCAAAAGAATTAGTTTTTAAAAATAAAAATATAAAATTCTTATAAAATTATAATATATTAAATTTAAGTAAGACAGAATCACAGGGAATAAGCATGCAAATTAGAAAGAAAGGATGAGGATGAGATTGTGTGATTGGAAATAAGCAAAATTGTGAGAGAATCAGAGAAGATAAAAAAGAATGAGGGCAAAAGAAAGTGTACGAGCAAAAATAAGGCTATACAAGTGAGATATTTATTCAAATATAATTAAAAAGCTAAATGACGCGCGCGTAGCGCGCGCTTGTAGTGTTCTAGTGTAATAAATACGCGACCTTTTGAGCCTCCGGAACTTTAAAAACTGTAGCAGCTCCTTCGTCTGAGCCACCGATTCCAATTCGTCACGTTCGGGTCAAAAACTTCTATTGCAAAATTTCCGTGTACTACCGTCTCCGTCATCGTGCTGCGATATTCTTAGTCACTTCTCTCGAAACTTCTTTGTAATAATGTACTCACGTGCTTCTACTTTCTATTATGAGACCTTTTTGCGCTCAGACTAAACGCAAATGAAACCAGAGCTTCCAACATGTATCGATCGTATATCACAGGATCCCATCCTCGTCGCCAATTTGTTATGTCTTTGCATGGATCGATAGAAAGGGTAGGTAGTGGCGTAATGTAATAAGTGCTCCTCCAAAACGTGTATATAAAATCCTTTACTTATGACTATATAATTCGCTTACAAATCACTTGCGGAGTTCGGCTCCCCGACGCGTGTATATCGCTCCGTGTCTGATGGTCGAGAGAGCGAGTTCATAATCGCGCGCTATTTAATCACATATGTAACAAATATATTAAGGTAGAAGTAGAACATTTTTTCAGTATTCGTTTATATGTATATATATATATATATATATATATATATATATATTTCTTTTTTTTCGCTCTCTTTATTTTCCTAATCTCTTTGAAGAATACAAAAATTTTAGAACAATATATGATAATCTTTTAAAAATTTTTGTATGCTTAAAGATTGAATATACTAAAAATTTAAACGTAAAATTATTTATAATTAAATTAATTTTGTTCCTTATAAAATTTACTGTCACGAAAATTAAACACGTCACCGATTAATGAGTTTAATTGAATATTAACAGAAATATAAAATTCCAGATTCCTAACACCGATGTCATCATTAAGAAAGACATGCCGATATACATCTCCTTATACGGACTCGGGGTAGATTCTAGATTCTGGGATGAACCGGAAATATACAACCCCGATAGATTCACCGAAAGTAATAATATCCCCGACGCTTATATACCATTCGGAATTGGTCCCAGGATGTGCGTAGGTAGGTGATATATTTAGTTTATAATATAGGTGATAATATATATATAATAGTATTTATTCTGTGTGCGTTTTAAAAATATATGCTCTCTTAAGATCAAAAATATTATACAAAGGAGTTTAAAAAATATTTTAATAATATAAAAAGTAATGAAAATTTTTTAATTAATAAAAAACAAAAAATCAACGAGTCATCAAAATTGTATCAAAGTTGATATTAAAATAAAATTCTTACTTTTTGATGATGTCATAATTTGCTGTCGTTATCGATAGATAAAAAAAGCATTCTCACGATTAATTATTTTCGATATATAAAAGCATAGTCTACAGTCGATTAATTATGTAATAATGGACTCGTTTACTAAATTAAAATATAATCGGTGAAAAGATAATTTAGGATAAAGAAATCTAAAAGTTAGAACATACATACATGATCGATTGGCTGTGTTATGTGTTCAGGAAAAATAATCTTAAATATTATAATTATTTTAGATTAATGACACGTTTCTTTCCAAATTTCTTTTATTTGGAATTCTTTAAAGAGAAAATTAAATAAAGTATTATTTCACTTGAATTTCAGTTTTGATATCTTCTATCTAATAAGATACGAAAATCATCGTTTCGGTTAGGATTTCACAATCGTTTTGTCATTGAAATCAATCTTTTATCGATCCGCAGGAATGAAAGTTGGCCAGCTACATGCTAAAATTGTTTTGGCATTGCTTCTGCGCGATTACGAGATCTGGCAAACCAAAGACAACGAGAGTGTTCTGGATCCACGATCAACCTTCACGGCCGCGGGTAATGGAATTTATCTGCACTTCAAAGAAATCAAGAAGATCATTCAAGAAGAGTGGAGGGACGGATTGTAACAAGTGCCAAGAGAGAATCATGAAGTCCTTTAGATGTAGCGCATTATTATTGCAAAAAACACTATGTCTTTTGAGCGAAGTACTTTTTGGAAATCTCGAAATCGCCTTTATCTGACGACTACGAATCTAATTGTAATCGTAAAAGAGACTCAAAGGGAACCTCGCAAACTCTGAATTTCAGATTTTAATAAGCTTTGAATATGTTGTAGTCTAGATCAAAATAAGAGACACATATTTTTTTATAGCTGCCCAAATATAGCCGTTAAGGAGGTGAAACACCAGGGGGTTGAAAAGAATCGATTTTTATATTTCTGAGTGAATACCGTCGAAATCGAAAAAGATATGAAAGAATGTTTCAAAGAAAAGTTTTATGGTTTTTAATGTACTTTATAACAGTGTAATTAAATTTTTCGAAAATATCATATTTTTCGAAATTCTCCTCCTCTCCTCCCTCCAAAACTATGAGGTTTGTCTTATAACAAAAGTTAAAGTATATTTAACGCCAAATTCAATCATATATGATAAATTTGTATTCCAAAAACACATTTTTCAGAAATAAGCTATAGAAATACCTCTATGCGCGTCCCATATCCGTATCTGCCTTATGGCGCTTGCTACTCATGGCGACAGTTTTTCTTCGTAATCTCACAAAAACAATCGTGATTTATCCATAAATATTCTACATTTTACAATTCACGTATTATAATTTTTATGTACCTATTTATATACTTATATATATATATATATATATATATATATATATATATATATACATATATTATATATTATATATATTATATATATACAGGGTGTCTAACATAAAGTGTTACAAGCTGTTTTCTCCGCTATTGCTAGAGATATTAATTCGAATTTTTTTGCATTAAAAGGTACAGAGCGGCTGACAATTTGATGGTTAATAAAAAATGTTGGGGGGCCCCTAAGAGGCAAAACAGAGGGCTCCTCATTTTTTTTAAATGGAACGGAGTATATATCTTTAAATATTCGAATAGCTCTTATCAAGCCTGATAACATTTATCTGAAATACTTTTTTTTATTACGCATAATTAACGAGTTATAATAAAGAAACAATTCTCACACAGACAAGTTAGACGATACAATGAATTCACTGTGTGTAAGACTGTCCTTATTGACAATATTAGTCCTCTCCTGGTCTTAAGTGTGTGTGTGTGTGTGTGTGTGTGCAAATATTTAAAAAGATTTATACTCCAACCCATTTAAAAAAAATGAGGGGGTCACCCGTTTTGCCCCTTAGGTGTCCCCATTTTTTTTTATCCATCAAATTGTCAGCCGCCCTGTACCATTGAATGTAAAAAAAAAGAATTAAGTTAATATATCTAGCAATGGCGGAGAAAACAGCTTGTTGTAACACTTATTTATGTGGGACACCCTGTATATATAATATATACATATAATATGTGTATATATATATATATATATATATATATATATATATATAAGTATATAAATACATAAAAATTATAATACGTGTAAATTATTTATTATAAATCATTATATATAAATATATAAACTATTATAAATTTAATTATTAAATATAAATACGTGAATTGTAAGATGTAAAATATTTATGGATAAATCACGATTGTCTTTGTGAGATTACGAAGAAAAACTGTCGCCATGAGTAGCAAGCGCCATAAGGCAGATACGGATATGGGGCGCGCATAGAGGTATTTCTATAACTTATTTCTGAAAAATGTGTTTTTGAAATACAAATTTATCATATATGATTGAATTTGGCGTTAAATATACTTTAACTTTTGCTATAAGACAAACCTCAAAGTTTTGGAGGGAGAAGGGGAGGAGAATTTCGAAAAATATGATATTTTCGAAAAATCTAATTACACTGTTATAAAGTACATTAAAAACCATAAAACTTTTATTTGAAACATTTTTTTATATCCTCTATCGTTTCGACTGTATTCGTTGAGAAATATAAAAACTGATTTTTTCAAGGGGGTGTTTCACGACAATATTTGGGCAGCTATAAAAAGAATGTGTCTCTTATTTTGATCTAGACTACAATATATCCAAAGCTCATTAAAATCAGAAATTCGGAGTTCGCGAGGTTATATATTATTATAATTAGAATTAATTATTATTATAATAGAAAAAAATAGATAGAGAAATTAAAATATTAAAACGCGATTACTAAAATATTTATAGACAAATAATAGAAATTTAATTCGTTCTTTGATTTCTTTTTTTTTCCTTTTTGTTATTAATTTTTCTCTATAAATATATAATAAAAATTTTATATACAATATATATATACAGGGTGTTCCAGGGTTAAATGTCCTAACTTAAAATATGAATTTAGGACCTCAAAACAAGAAAAAATTTTCCTCTGAAGGTATGCCCGTAAACGCTTTGTTTAGGAGATATTCACATCTAAACATTTTCATTATAAAATTTTATGAAATTATTATCAGATTATAATAAATAAATTAATAGTGTGTTCCAACTACTTTATTACTAGAAAATATGAAAATTTTAACATAATTATAAATTTTGTTCAAAGTGATGGCTTTGAACATTGAGACAGGCTTGGCATCTTTCTTTCACGGCAGCAGTGGCAGAGCGGCACTGGATAGCTGTTATTGTTTCACATGTTTTAATAATTCTTCTTCGTAAAGAATTTTTGTCATTAACCGGCCTTTCATAGACTTTTTGTTTAATAGTGCAGGAGGCGGCGTGGATATCGATGGTATACGACATACATACTTTGCCGGTGCGGGAGATGATGTCCTTACAGGCGATACAAGAGCTGGCAGTCTTGTTGGTGCAGGAGATGGTGTCCTTACAGGCGATACAAGAGCTGGCAGTCTTGTTGGTGCAGGAGAAGCAAGTAATCTCGTCGAAGAAGAAGGTGCGGTGGATGTCACTGCCGATGTAGGAGACATAATTGTTGATGCAGATTGTGTAAACTGAGGTGTTGCGGCTGCAGCAGGATCCATGGAAGAAATCGTCGGTCCAAAGTTTATTGTCCGGTCATCTGAGAATATATCTTCAAACGTATCATAATACTCCCATGATATCCGTCCCCGTCCCGTCGAACTTTTTCGGTTATTGTCTTTAATTGTTCTGAAAGTTTTTTTCAGATTGCGCAACTTTCGGTCCAGTGCGTCTTCAGCCAAATGTTTGTAACCGCCTTTGTGCATTTCATTAAGAATCTCTGTCCACAGGCTTCTCTTCTTGGACATAAATCGAATAATTTTTAATGAAGAATCTTACAATTAGTCTTCGAAGCGAAAATATAGCGTCAAGCGGAGCGCACCTATTGTTATATGTTTATTTTCAAAAGACTACGCATCCAATCGAATTTATAAATAAAACATTATTTAAATTAATAAGTAAAAAATAAATTAATATAAAAAATTAATATACAAAGCTATAAATTAAAACCATAATTTGATTAAAATGCATGATTGCATGCTTAAATGCTTGATACCTTTGTTCCAAGAATAAGAAAAAGTGAAAGTAATTTATTGCATATATGTATTTTCTACATTATATTCAATTAAGACTTATTAAAACAAATTGATTGAAGAAAATTGATTTCATTGGACATATGTGGATATACGTATAAATACTTCAGTAATAATTTATATATCACTGTATTATATCGTAGTAGTATATATTAGAATGCCAAAACGTTACGCGCAGTTAATAAAATATGTTAATAAATTCATGATATTTCGATATTTTAGATCCACAATTATGGGCGTAGCATGGGCACGCACCAAGTGGAGACGTTATCGGCAGTGCCAGAATATGGGTGTGCGAAATAGTTCCAACTTTGAAAATGGGTGCGAGGGGCCTATCAAGCAGTCCCGTAAAACGGTAACAGGCAAAACGCCGGCGTGGCCGCTCTCAGGTTTCTCTCTGTTATATATTTCATAGAGAAAAATTAATAGTAAAAAGAAAAAAAAGGAATCAAAGAACGAATAAAATTTCTAGTCGAATAAAATTTAACAACAAAAATGCTTGTCTTTTCTAGATAAAAATATTATATTATTCGTCTATAATTGTTTTAGTAATCGCGTTTTAATATTTTAATTTCTCTATTTTTTCTATTTATTCTTATATGATGATAAATTATCGATCATTTTGCTTCTTATAGTAATAAGAGGGATGAGTAATAAAAGAGAGTGAAAATATCAGAAAAAAGTAACATAATATCGAAAAGTAGAACTAGAGAATGTGTAAGAAGTTCTGTGCTTCCACTTTGTACTTTTAATTAACATTGTGCCTTTTATATATTTTATGATTTTTTTGTAATTGTGTTATTATATTTATTTATTTTATCTCTTCTAATGGATTTGTCAGCGAATATTAAATACATATATTAACTTAAGTACATATGCAGTGTGCATATATACATACAAGTGCGTGCGACACAATCGTTTTTAATCCAAAATGATAACAGACAAATAACGATATTATACGTATAGAGTGCATTCTCATAGACCATATTCGCCATAAAATTCGCATAATCGTAAGCTGGCAATTGAAGATTCAAGAAAGCATAGCGGAAACACTCGTAATCCGGACTTATATACAAAATTATCTGAGTCTCTTTTACGATTACAATATAGATTCGTAGTCGTCAGATAAAAGCGATTTCGAGATTTGCAAAAAGTACCTCGCTCAAGAAACGTAGTTTTTTTTCGCAATAATAATGTGTTACATCTAATGGACTTCATGATTGTTTTAGCACTTGTTACAATCCATCCCTTTACAAGACTGGACGTAACAAATGATTAAATATTATTTCGGAAACGTTGTTGTTCAAGTAAATAAATTGTCCAAAAGATATTTCAATAGAAAACATTCCAATCTCTCCGATCTTTTATAGATGACAAAAAAATATGTATTATAAAATTATAATAAAAATCAATCATCCTAAGAGATCTCTCTTTCGTTGTGATCGCGATATCCGGTAAATATTATACACGACATATATATTTTTGCGGATCCTTTAGGCTCATGTTTCGGTATACATATAAGCTCGAACCTGGTCTGTACTGTTTTGTGAAAACGAATCAGATTCACCTGATTCTTGTAATACTTATCGATCTATTTTTAACTAAAATGAAAGATTATACTCGACGCACATGTTACGTCATTTACACGATCTTTTTGAAGTGCAGATAAATTCCATTAACCGCGGCCGTGAAGGTCGATCGTGGATTCAGATAACTCTCGTTGTCTTTGGTTTGCCAGATTTGGTAATCGCGCAGAAGCAATGCCAAAACAATTTTAGCGTGTAGCTGGCCCACTTTCATTCCTGCGAATCGATAAAAAATTTATTTCAGTGACAAAACGATTGTGAAATCTTAATCGAAACGATGATAGAAGATTTCAAAACCGAAATTCGTGAAGTAATACTTTATGTAATTTTCTCTTTAAAGAATTCCAAATAAAAGAAATTTTGAAAAAAACGTGTCATTAATCTAAAATATAATTATAATGTTTAAGATTATTTTTCTTGAACATATAACACAGCCAATCGATCATGTATGTTCTAATTTCTAGATTTCTTTATCCTAAATTATCTTTTCACCGATTATATTTCAATTTAGTAAATAAGTCCATTATTACATAATTAATCGACTGTAGACTATGCTTTTATATATCGAAAATAATTAATCGTGAGAATGTTTTTTTTATCAATCGATAACGATAGCAAATTATGATATCATCAAAAAGTAAGAATTTTATTTTAATATCAACTTTGATACCACTTTGATAACTCGTTGATTTTTTCTTTTTTATTATTAATGTTATTACTTTTTATATTATTAAAATATATTTTGAACTTCTTTGTATAATATTTTTCATCTTAAGAGAGCATATATTTTTAAAACACACACAGAATAAATACTATTACATATATATTATCATCTATATTATATACTACCTTATCACCTACCTATGCACATCCTGGGACCAATTCCGAATGGTACATGGGCGTCGGTGATATGATTACTTTCGGCGAATCTATCGGGGTTGTATATTTCCGGTTCATCCCAGAATCTAGAATCTACCCCGAGTCCATATAAGGAGATGTATATCGGCGTGCCTTTCTCAATGACGATATCGGTGTTAGGAATCTGGAATTTTATATTTTTATTAATATTCTATTAAACTCATTAATCGGTGACGTGTTTAATTTTCGTGACAGTAAATTTTATAAGGAACAAAACTACTTTAATTAGAAATAATTTTGCGTTCAAATTTTCAGTATATTCAATCTTTAAGCATATAAAAGTTTCTTAAAAGATTATCATATGTATATTGTTCTAAAATTTTTGTATTCTTCAAAGAGATTAGAAAAATATAGAGAGAGCGAAAGGTATGTATGTATATATATATATATATATATATATATATATATATACCTTTGTAAACGAATGCTAAAAAATGCTAAAAAACGAATGCTAAAAAAATTCTCTGCTTCTTCTACATTAAATATTTTTATAAAAGTTTTTATGCGGTAATTTCTTATAGTTCTATTTATATTTATATTTCAATACTGTAACCTCGAGTAAAAAAAAACAAGTGTTTTTGAAGAATTTCATTCGACGTTATACAAATTCGAAAATTTTGATATATTTCGAAATTTTGATATGTCGGATTAAATATATCGTGAAATCACTATCAGACCTTTGAAATATTTATAATCGACTTTCAGATTTACCTTGTAATTTTGACGAGTGTATCTGTCGATGGTGGACACGGGCGGATGCAGCCTCAGGCTCTCGGCTATCGTCTGATCGAGGTACTTCATGTCCTGGAATGCTTCATACGTCCAGCCGTGCTTGTCGATCGCCCGGTTAATATCCTGCCTGGCTAATTTCTGACACTTGGAATGATTCGCAAGTTCCATTAGGGTGAAGGACATGCAGAGAGAACTCGTCTCAAAGCCCGCGAAGAAAGTGCCGGTCTGGTATAGTAGATTTTCACCCTCGAATTCTGCAGTGAATGTTTAATCTTTATCATTTTTCATTATTCAATTTTTATTATCATTTATGACTACTTGACTTTAGAGTAAAAGGAGTTTAGTTATAAACGTGTTATATAAAAATATCATAAATATTATACGAAGAATTAAGATGTCATAAATATAATCAAGAATATAAATTAAAGCGTAAAGATGAAAAATCACACAAATATTACAATAGAAAATTAATAAAAATATTAATAATAATAATTATTAATATTAAATACTGTTAAAATTACAAATCCAAGGATTATCAAACAATATGCAAAGTACATCGATTATGCAGCTTTGACTTTTTTGTAATAAGATCACTTGAATATTTTCGGACAAATGTATATAATAAAATAAATCATGATACAAAGCCACTTACTGTAATTGGGTTTCTGCTTGCCATGCTTTAACCGGAGCAACGAATCGATAAAATCGCCTCGTTTTTCACCGGTCTTTTTGCGATTCTCCATAGCGTTTCCAGAAGACTTTCTTTACGAACGAGGAGTTTGAAAGAATTCTCGTACCAATTAGTTTCATCAATTCGGCATGAAGAACAACATCACGAGGGCGACCATCCTCCTGAATCCGTGGAAGATTTGGTGAACTGTAAAATCATCCTCGAGTTATTACAAATAAATCGACAATGTTTAGAATCTTCGATCGCTATTTGAATTTCAATCGATGACATTTGGTGACATAAATGTTAAAGTAAAAATGGACCAAATAAATAATAATTTCTAATAAATTTGTTAAAATTAATTCTCTCTCGTTCGATTTTAAAGTTTTAAAACATTTTGTATATTTTGTACTTCTTTTATTTATTAAGATTAAATTATGTATTTTAATAAATTATATATATATATATATATATATATATATATATATAATGTTATCAAGAGTTATATTAATTATTCATATTAAATATACAATTAAGAAAGTTTCAAAAGCAAAAATGTGTATGTATGTGAGTTGCTAGCTCCATATCTTAGATTGTGAACTTTAATTTCTACTTTTCTCACGTTAACATGATTCTAAAGCCAAAATCGAGTTTATATCGAGTTTTTTGTATGTATAACATAATATTATTTAATAGAACTTCTTTTTTTCGTAGTATATCATATAACTAAAAATGTTACGATTGAGACTGTTCGCTCTTTTTTTTTATTTAGTACATATCTTGATAATCAATGTTGCCTTTATTTGACTTGGTCCACTTTTGCTATTAACTCGATCTTATTTATATGTATATAACTTATATGTATATGCATTAAATCCAAAACAGGTACCTTTGGTCGGGAATTCCTCATTCGGATAGTGGAAGGTGTCCATCTTGGTACCGAGGGCAATCGAGGCGATCAAATCAGTCGTATACTTGTAACTGAGTTCTTGAGCATCCACCAGCTTCACGCCGTCGCGATCCTCCGGATGATTCTTGAGATAATCCATCATTGGCTCTCCGATCTCTGTCATCAGTGGGAACATCTTTTTCAACTTGCTCCTGGTCAGGGTGGGCGTGATTTTGGTTCGCAGGTATTTTGAGGTCGGACTTTTCAGACCGAACAGATTCTTCATGCCCATACTGTCCTTCTGATTGGAACCGGCAAAATGACGGTCGCAGAAATTGTCGAAGTCGCGGATCATAAACTGCTTTATGATGTCCGGATCGCGCAATAGCAGACATGGCTTGTGGAAAATGTAAAAGCCGATGAAGGGCGCATCCGTACGGGCTGCCTTATGCAGCTGGCCGATGTGCCATCCTGGCGCGGAACGGAAGAGCACGGCATTCTTAAAGTTGCCAAAGATTAGATCGCCCGTGAGAGATTCGACGCCGCGTCGTTTTCAGTAGCTTAGTTTATATCTGAGACATAATGGAGCAAAAATAGATATTTTTCACAAGCACCTGCGCGCGCGAATAAAATAATAAAAATTACTTAATCTAAATTTCGCAATTAAAATATCTACAAATGCATGCGCTAAAAAATACAATTGGAGATTTAATAGAGGACTTGGGAGACGAGAGATTCGGTATACTTAGTTAAAATTATTAAATACATATTTGAGTAAGTTAAAATTAATTAATTATATTAATATAAGTTAACAACTATTATTTAATCTAATATTTTAAATAATATTTTAAATGTGCTAATTTGATCACATTTTTCCCCATGTACTAACCTGGCATATATCCAGAAAAGTGTTATCATTTTAACGATCAACGCAAAACTAGACAGCATGATATACATGTTTTGATACTTTGCTCTGAAATTTCTTGAACACATTACTCCTAACGGATTCTGGATCGATCTTTTATCATCCTCGCGCTAGACCTATCAATTGCCGGCCGCATTCAGCGCACAAAACAGTTGCGTAATCGCGCCCTCTCGCATCGCTTATTTCCGCTGAATGCTTTGCTGAGTGAGCGTTCGACACCACTCGACATCTGATCATTATCTGATCGACGCGTTTTATTTGTATGTGTACATAAAAGTTATAACGTGACAGATATAACTTTTATGTACACATACAAATAAAACGCGTCGATCAGATGACGATCAGAGGTCGAGTGGTGTCGAACGCTCACATTTTGTGCATTAATGCACAAAACCACTCGACCTCTGATCGTCATCTTATCGACGCGTTTTATTTGTATGTGTACATAAAAGTTATAACATGACAGATATGAATCATATAAATTTAATTTTACAATTTGTGGCTGACGACGGGCTAAATATGAATATTTTACGTCCTATTGTCGATAATTTCCAACCGTTGCCTGAGAATAACATGCACGCTAGACAACGCCGAGCTGCAAAGACGCGAAATGTGGAATATTTTGAATTAACGATTCCGACATACACGGACGATCAATTCAGGGAACATTTTCGAATAACTCGAATAACTTTTGAGGTATGTACGAAATTCCACTCTATTATAAATTTATAATTTGCTACGAAATATATAATTACGACAAAAAGGTTGGACTGATTTATATGTCAGGGTTATTATTATTAGTATAATATACAATTATATATTAAATTCGAATTAGAATATAAATATAAATAATTTCTCCCGTAATAAAATATATACATATATATGTATATAGCAGATTGATCATGCAGTGTATACAATTAGTCTTTAACATTTAGGTTTTGCTAAACGTAGTTGGAAATCACATGCAAGGCAACCAACCAAATGCCAATATCCCTCTGAATAAGAAGATATTATTTACCATATGGTTGCTAAGTAAACCCGAGTCTTTCCTGGCAGTTGGTGATCGGTTTGATATACCGACAAGCACGGGACATGATATATTTAAATCGATAATATGTGCTTTAGCAGAATTAATGCCACAGTATGTTCGATGGCCGAATGCTGCACACCAAGCTATTTCATCACAAGTGAGAATTTCAATAATATGTGTTTTATTTAAGTTTAATTTCATTAAGATTTATTTTTGTACATAATATTGTAGGTATTCGCAGAACCGTTCACACGGCATACGAAATGTTGTGGGGGCAATTGATGGATGCCATATACCAATAAAGCAGCCACTTGGAAATGCGAATGATTATTTCAACAAAAACAATTTCATTCAATAATATTACAAGGTAAGGTACTATTTTCAAATGTTACGCAATCCATCAAAAGTAAATTATTAATAAACTGAGAAACTGTAAATTGAGAAACAAAAAATTTCTTACAGGGGTTTGCGATTATTCTGCGCGGTTCATCGATGTATTTATAGGAATGCCAGGAAAAATGCACGATGCGCGCGTGTTCGGAAACAATAGACTGTTTCAAATGTTGACGGATCAGGGAGTCGATTGTGTATCTTGAAACGAAGTAAAAATTACAAAAGTGAACAGATTTACTAGATTTCGACAAATAAAATCGTCGATACTCTAGTGAATTTCCTCACTTTTGTAATTTTCACATCGTTTCAAGATACACAATCAACCCCCAGGAGAATCCAATTCTTCAGCGAGAACAACATTTAATTGGAGACTGCGCATATCCGTTAATGTTAAATTTAATGACCCTATTTCGGGATAATGGACATCTTCCCGCAGCTCATGTTCGCTATAATATCAGACTAAGTTCTATTCGCTCAATCATTGAACGAGCATTCGGACTTCTTAAAGTAAAATTCAGGCGTCTGAAATATTATTTAGACATTTCCGATGTAGGATTCGGAAACACAATCATAGCGGCTACATGCATGCTCCACAATTTTATAATTGACAATGAAAGAGAAATAGAAGACTGCAATGAAAGAATTAACGATAACGACGATGCTCCTGCAATCGATGTCCATGAGCAAAATGCAGTCCAGGATAGGCCTCGAATGCAAGAAGCAATAGAAAAAAGGAATACTATTGTAGGTGATTTATAAATAAATTTGTAAACAAGTAATTTATAAAAATGAAATAAATGTTTATTTTTAATGAATATAAGTAAGTGAATATATAAAACCTTATTCTTTAATGGACATCCTTATTTTAGAAAGTAGGAAACTTTATTTTAACATTTTATCCACTAATTTCTTTAAAAGATCGTTCCTCTCCTGCTGAATTCTATTATTATGTTCGATGTTTTTATTCAATTCGGTTATTGCTTTGATTCGCTCATTTTCCATCAAAAGCAGTTTCTCTCGCACGTCATAAGCCTCCTTCGAAGTCATTTCCTTGCACTTCCGTTGTCGCTGAGTTCTTGATGAAGTAGCATATTCAGAAGCTGAATTTGTTGGAGTAGCATATTCAGAAGCTGAATTTGAAAGAGATCCAAAAGCAGATTCAGACTCGTTGAAGGAATGTTCTGCGGCTGCAGTGTAAGGAGAGTTCGTAATATTTTCTTCGCAAAACGAATCGTCTACGACCGTTGAATCGAAGGAATCTGATGAAATATGCGTCAAAGCAGGACTCAGTGCAGGAGGCGGCGTGGATATCGATGGTATACGACATACATACTTTGCCGGTGCGGGAGATGATGTCCTTACAGGCGATACAAGAGCTGGCAGTCTTGTTGGTGCAGGAGATGGTGTCCTTACAGGCGATACAAGAGCTGGCAGTCTTGTTGGTGCAGGAGAAGCAAGTAATCTCGTCGAAGAAGAAGGTGCGGTGGATGTCACTGCCGATGTAGGAGACATAATTGTTGATGCAGATTGTGTAAACTGAGGTGTTGCGGCTGCAGCAGGATCCATGGAAGAAATCGTCGGTCCAAAGTTTATTGTCCGGTCATCTGAGAATATATCTTCAAACGTATCATAATACTCCCATGATATCCGTCCCCGTCCCGTCGAACTTTTTCGGTTATTGTCTTTAATTGTTCTGAAAGTTTTTTTCAGATTGCGCAACTTTCAGTCCAGTGCGTCTTCAGCCAAATGTTTGTAACCGCCTTTGTGCATTTCATTAAGAATCTCTGTCCACAGGCTTCTCTTCTTGGACATAAATCGAATAATTTTTAATGAAGAATCTTACAATTAGTCTTCGAAGCGAAAATATAGCGTCAAGCGGAGCGCACCTATTGTTATATGTTTATTTTCAAAAGACTACGCATCCAATCGAATTTATAAATAAAACATTATTTAAATTAATAAGTAAAAAATAAATTAATATAAAAAATTAATATACAAAGCTATAAATTAAAACCATAATTTGATTAAAATGCATGATTGCATGCTTAAATGCTTGATACCTTTGTTCCAAGAATAAGAAAAAGTGAAAGTAATTTATTGCATATATGTATTTTCTACATTATATTCAATTAAGACTTATTAAAACAAATTGATTGAAGAAAATTGATTTCATTGGACATATGTGGATATACGTATAAATACTTCAGTAATAATTTATATATCACTGTATTATATCGTAGTAGTATATATTAGAATGCCAAAACGTTACGCGCAGTTAATAAAATATGTTAATAAATTCATGATATTTCGATATTTTAGATCCACAATTATGGGCGTAGCATGGGCACGCACCAAGTGGAGACGTTATCGGCAGTGCCAGAATATGGGTGTGCGAAATAGTTCCAACTTTGAAAATGGGTGCGAGGGGCCTATCAAGCAGTCCCGTAAAACGGTAACAGGCAAAACGCCGGCGTGGCCGCTCTCAGGTTTCTCTCTGTTATATATTTCATAGAGAAAAATTAATAGTAAAAAGAAAAAAAAGGAATCAAAGAACGAATAAAATTTCTAGTCGAATAAAATTTAACAACAAAAATGCTTGTCTTTTCTAGATAAAAATATTATATTATTCGTCTATAATTGTTTTAGTAATCGCGTTTTAATATTTTAATTTCTCTATTTTTTCTATTTATTCTTATATGATGATAAATTATCGATCATTTTGCTTCTTATAGTAATAAGAGGGATGAGTAATAAAAGAGAGTGAAAATATCAGAAAAAAGTAACATAATATCGAAAAGTAGAACTAGAGAATGTGTAAGAAGTTCTGTGCTTCCACTTTGTACTTTTAATTAACATTGTGCCTTTTATATATTTTATGATTTTTTTGTAATTGTGTTATTATATTTATTTATTTTATCTCTTCTAATGGATTTGTCAGCGAATATTAAATACATATATTAACTTAAGTACATATGCAGTGTGCATATATACATGCAAGTGCGTGCGACACAATCGTTTTTAATCCAAAATGATAACAGACAAATAACGATATTATACGTATAGAGTGCATTCTCATAGATCATATTCGCCATAAAATTCGCATAATCGTAAGCTGGCAATTGAAGATTCAAGAAAGCATAGCGGAAACACTCGTAATCCGGACTTATATACAAAATTATCTGAGTCTCTTTTACGATTACAATATAGATTCGTAGTCGTCAGATAAAAGCGATTTCGAGATTTGCAAAAAGTACCTCGCTCAAGAAACGTAGTTTTTTTTCGCAATAATAATGTGTTACATCTAATGGACTTCATGATTGTTTTAGCACTTGTTACAATCCATCCCTTTACAGGACTGGACGTAACAAATGATTAAATATTATTTCGGAAACGTTGTTGTTCAAGTAAATAAATTGTCCAAAAGATATTTCAATAGAAAACATTCCAATCTCTCCGATCTTTTATAGATATGACAAAAAAATTTGTATTATAAAATTATAATAAAAATCAATCATCCTAAGAGATCTCTCTTTCGTTGTGATCGCGATATCCAATAAATATTATACACGACAAATATATTTTTGCGGATCCTTTAGGCTCATGTTTCGGTATACATATAAGCTCGAACCTGGTCTGTACTGTTTTGTGAAAACGAATCAGATTTACCTGATTCTTGTAATACTTATCGATCTATTTTTAACTAAAATGAAAGATTATACTCGACGCACATGTTACGTCATTTACACGATCTTTTTGAAGTGCAGATAAATTCCATTAACCGCGGCCGTGAAGGTCGATCGTGGATTCAGATAACTCTCGTTGTCTTTGGTTTGCCAGATTTGGTAATCGCGCAGAAGCAATGCCAAAACAATTTTAGCGTGTAGCTGGCCCACTTTCATTCCTGCGAATCGATAAAAAATTTATTTCAGTGACAAAACGATTGTGAAATCCTAATCGAAACGATGATAGAAGATTTCAAAACCGAAATTCGTGAAGTAATACTTTATGTAATTTTCTCTTTAAAGAATTCCAAATAAAAGAAATTTTGAAAAAAACGTGTCATTAATCTAAAATATAATTATAATATTTAAGATTATTTTTCTTGAACATATAACACAGCCAATCGATCATGTATGTTCTAATTTCTAGATTTCTTTATCCTAAATTATCTTTTCACCGATTATATTTCAATTTAGTAAATGAGTCTGTTAAAGTTAAGAATAAATTTAATCACGTTCAAATCGCGAACGATCAATTTACCGATGCTAAATTCAAGAATAATAAAGTCATAAATTCTCGCAGCCGTGCGGCCTTTACAATAGAGACAATCAGCAAATACGCGCTCAATTACAATCGATATATTTGCTCCTCTTTGTATTTACATCTCGTCGGTAATCAAAAAACAACCGTTTCGAGATTCATCGAAATATTCAGCGTTTACCCGGAGCCGGAGATTCCCCTTCTCCGTTCTTCGAAAATTCGAGACGTTTCTCCGAAGGGCTATAAATATCGAAGCCACGATCGTCTAACATCCTTTTGTCAAGCATGTAATCGATCATTCAATAGTCGGTACCTCGAATTCAAGTGCGCGCACGGCGATAAGCTAACTATCTGTATTGCGATCGGAGCGTTTGGGAAACATTGCGAGTGTGATTAATCCGAACGTTGAAATTCGACGTAAAATTAAGCGGATCGGATACTTCAAACCTTGACGTCGTCATTATATTTAACGCGATTGCATTTTATCTTGATTGAAATACAGACTTTAATAACGGATCGCTTCTAACATCGCCTTTTGTTCAATTTCAATTTCTGATTTCCTCGATCCTTATCTCTCTCACTCACTCCCGTCTAACTCTCTGCCGTCATTTTCAAACCTCGACCGCAAAGCTGAGGAACAATAGCATTCGCTACCTCTCTCGCTCCTCAGTTTTTCCGAGCTTTAAATCCTGTCTCTTTACATTCAACTCTCTCTCGCGATCAGCAATCTTTCTGAACTCAGTTCGCCGTGACAAAATTCAGAACGTCTGCGCGCGAACATAATTTTGGTCCTTCGAGCCGGATTGTGAGAGAAATCTATACAGAACTTTCAAATAATCTCAGGAACCGCTGTGCTTCTAAGTGAACATCATGAGTGAGATTTTAACGAAGCAAGAAACCTTATTCTACTCGGTTTCTCGCGCGCTCGAGAACTTCAAAAAACTCGGCAAAAATAATTACACCGGAGCAAAAATTCGATCGCGCATCACAGCGCTAAAGGACATCTGGATAAAATGCGTGCAAACGCACGCAGATCTGCTGCGCATTGTCCCCGAGGAAAAAAGAGATGACATCAAGTACTTCAAGGATCATCACTTCGACAATCACGAAGACTAATACAACGAGACATTGGACTACATGGCCGACTGTCTTGAGGAAATCGAGCCGCACAATCAATCCATCGATCAAGGACATCAATCATCCCCGGTCATCTCATCATTGTCGCTGTCTCATCTCCCGCCCATTAAGATTCCTCCATTCTCAGGTAATTACGACGAATGGGAGACCTTTAGAGATAGATTTACGTTGCTCATTAGAAGAAATAAAGATTTAACGTCGTTCGCACGAATGCATTTTCTGTCCTCCAGTCTAACCGGTCGCGCTCTCGATGTAATAAAAAACATCCCTGTTACCGCCGCTAATTTTGATATAGCGTGGAAAGCTCTCGTGTCTCGATATGAGAATAAGCGTCGATTGATCGAAGGGCACGTGCATGCGTTATATAATTTACCGCAAGTCTCGCGCGAATCCGCCACGGAATTAAACGAACTTCGAGACAAAGCCAACCGCGCGATCGCGTCATTAAAGAATTTAAACCGATCCTCGGAAGAGATATTAAATGACATGCTCGTATACGGCGTATCTCAAAAACTCGATAACGCTACGCGGAAAGCCTGGAAATTAAAAGACAGCGACGATTCAACCATTCGAACTTTCGCAGATCTCGAAAAGTTTATATCGGCCCGCGCTCGTGCGTTAGAAGAATTGTATCCTTCGAGCGCGACCAAGCCCTCTCGATCTCAAAAGGTCGCATTAGCTACCGCCTCTACGGCAACAACGTTATCATGTCCGTTGTGTAAAGCCGCACATTTTATTAATAAATGTCCAAAATTTCTCAAGAAAAGTCCGAGTCAGCGATTAGAAATAATACAACAAGCTAATCGATGTATCAATTGCTTGAGCACAAAACATGCAACATCAGCTTGTCAAAGTAAATATTCTTGTCGCACATGCCAAAAAAAGCATCACTCGATGCTACATGCTGACTCGAACTCATCTATGACTGAGAAATCAAATACAGCGTTATTGGAAGCGCCATCGAGCTCTCAAGAATCTCCTTCCGTGACTGTGTTAAATGCGACTTCACAGCTTCCGTCGCGACCGCACGTATTACTTGCGACAGCCCGCGTAAAAGTCGGTTCGATAGAAGGTCGTTCGACTATCATTCGAGCGTTACTCGATCAGGGTTCCGAACTCACTTTCATCACCGAACGTTTAAGGCAAGTATTAAAATTGCGCCGCTTTAAGCAACCTGTCTCGATCTCAGCCGTCGGATGCGTCAACGCCGGTAACTGTCGTTATGCCGCAATCATTAAACTCTCATCAGTTATTGACACTCATCCTGTATTAACGACTACCGCATCCATATTAAATTCGCTAACTTCGTACTCTCCGTCGTCCGTGCTATCTCATGTCAATTGGCCGCATCTCGCCGGTCTCAATTTAGCAGATCCGGATCCGCTCAGCAAAGATCCAATTGACATAATAATCGGCGCCGATCTCTACAGCGAACTACTCCTCGACGGAATTCGAAAGGGCAGCCCCGGACAGCCTATTGCGCAACAAACAATCCTCGGCTGGGTACTCTCGGGCCCAACATCGATTTCAACCACTGCGCCTCGTACATTTACAGCACAGCATTGCTCAGGCACGCTCTCGCTTGATCAGGCACTCTGCAAGTTTTGGGAACTTGAAGAAATTCCATTCAAAACACCGTTAAGTCCTGACGAGCAACAGTGCGAAGAGCATTTTCTCGCGACACACGCGCGTCGCTCCGACGGCAGATATGTCGTAAATCTTCCATTCAAAAAGGGGCCTCCGATCGACATCGGTGAGTCCCGACAAATCGCGGAGCGCTGCCTCAAAGCTCTCCATCGCCGCTTTCAAACCAATCCTGAATTAAAAACGGAATACGCAAATTTCATTACCGAGTACGAAGCGCTCGGACACATGCGAAAAATTGAAAATCCCACCGACTTATCTCAGTGCGTTTACATTCCGCATCACCCGGTAATTCGCGAGACTAGCCTTACCACACATTTGCGGGTCGTATTTAACGCGTCAAGTAGAACGAGCAACGCGACGTCGTTAAACGACCATATGCTTATCGGTGCGAAACTACAAGCGGATTTGCCTGCGATTATTCTCCGATGGAGACAATATCGATATGTGTACTCTGCGGATATAACAAAAATGTATCGTCAAATCATGGTAAATGAAAGCGAAATAAATTATCAGCGCATTTTATGGAACGAAAATTCGACGGAACCTCCACACGAGTATCAACTCCTGACCGTGACGTACGGCACTGCGTCTGCGCCGTTCCTAGCGTTGCGTGTCCTTAAACAACTTGTTACCGACGAAGGCGAGTCATTTCCGTTAGCCGTTCCAGTATTGAAAAATAATACATACGTAGACGACGTTCTATTCGGAGCCGACGATATACCGCTTCTCCGCCAG
Organism: Lasius platythorax; assembly: GCA_963971435.1. Taxonomy (NCBI): domain Eukaryota; kingdom Metazoa; phylum Arthropoda; class Insecta; order Hymenoptera; family Formicidae; genus Lasius; species Lasius platythorax. Next base: position 4,367,316 of record OZ020544.1, read on the forward strand.
ACTCGCGATCAAGTTCGCGCCCTGTTGCAACGCGGCGGATTTGAGTTACGAAAATGGTCGAGTAATTCATCTAAGCTCCTCATAGATATCACCGCGGACAATCACGGGCTAGCATGCAATAAAGATTTGCAAGAAGACGAACGACTTAAAATTCTAGGAGTTAGTTGGAATCCGTCCCTCGACGTTTTCCAATTTCAAGTATCTCTCCCTCTCATTAAGTCAGAAACAAAACGATCTGTCCTTTCAATTATCGCCAAATTGTTTGACCCGTTAGGGTGGAGTACGCCGGTTACGATTTCCGCCAAAATATTTATGCAAAAACTATGGCAAGTTAAATTAGATTGGGACGATAAACTTCCATCTTCTCTATTAGAACGATGGAGTGCCATTAAATCGTCTTTGGCGGGTATCGATAATCTCCACATTGAGCGATGGATTCAGAAGGGAGAAGACAGCATTCATTGCGAATTACATGGTTTCGCCGACGCGTCAACCGCAGCTTACGCCGCGGCGGTTTATATTCGCCTAACGTCGCTTTCGGGTCAAATCACATCGATGCTACTAATTGGTAAAGCAAAAGTCGCTCCGGTGAAACCACTCACAATTCCGCGATTAGAGTTATCAGCAGCAGTATTATTAGCTCGATTAATCGAATTCGTCTGCACGTCGCTTAATCTCGCGAACGCTCCATGTTATTGTTGGACGGATTCGAGCGTGGTGCTTGCGTGGGTAACTCAACATCCGTCCAAGTGGAAGCTATTTGTATCTAATCGCGTTGCCGACATTCAATCGCGAATTCCGTTTGCTTCTTGGAAACACGTCTCAACCGGAGAAAATCCCGCCGATTGTGCGTCTCGCGGAATTCAAGGGCAACAGTTAGCATCTCATTCTCTCTGGTGGCACGGGCCGTCGTGGTTACGATTACCTGAATCTGAATGGCCTACGACGAACAATAATTCATTATGCGAAACATCTCTCGAAGAAGTCACTCACGCAAATACATATCATGCGGAATCAATCGAACCGTGGGATTTAGCTGCGCGATACTCATCCTGGCCTAAGCTTATTCGAATAACAGCATATATTATTCGATATACGTCGCGAATCCGGTGCCCTACTGTACATCATGCGGAAATTAACGAGAGTCCGTCAGCTCTGTCTACCGACGAATTTCAAAGAGCTCGTATATTCTGGCTTACTCGCATTCAAGACGAATTGTTCGCGTCAGAAAAGAAAGCTCTATCACAACAACGACCAATCCTTTCGAAAAGCGCGATCTTATCATTAAATCCATTTCTAGATAAAGATAAACTAATTCGCGTCGGCGGGCGGTTATCTCACGCTCCATTTTCTCAGCTAAGAAAGCATCCGATAATACTAGCGTCACATCCATTGGTCGAGCTAATAATTCGAAACGCGCATTTACGATCAATGCATGCTGGAACTCAATTAACGCTTGCAACATTGCGACAAGAATTCTGGGTGATACGCGCTCGCAGTATAGTAAAAAATATCATTCATAAATGCGTCACTTGCGCGCGCGAAAAAGCCGAAATACCGATCCAGCTAATGGGAAATCTGCCGCGATTTCGAGTCTCTCCGCCCTCTCGCGCATTTCAACATTGTGGGGTAGATTACGCCGGTCCCGTGCTCATTCGCTCAATGTCCGGTCGCGGAATCGCATCGCGAAAAGCATACATCGCTGTCTTCGTATGTATGGCTAGTAGAGCAATTCATTTAGAGTTAGTTGAGGGTTACCATACTCCCGCATTTTTAGCTGCATATTTGCGATTCTGCGCGCGCTGCGGTCTTCCGGAATCAATTTATTCCGATAATGGCACCACATTCGTTGGAGCGGAACGCGAACTGACCGCAGCCTTTCGAGCAGCTATACGCGATCCAAATTTCCTTAACCAAACCGCGGCAGATAAAGTTTCATGGCACTTCATCCCGCCATCCGCTCCGCATTTCGGCGGCTTATGGGAAGCCGGAGTGCGAAGCGTAAAGCATCACCTGCGTCGCGTAGTTGGTGATCACAAAATGACGTTCGAAGAATTCGCAACACTACTATGTAACGTCGAAGCTTGTCTAAATTCTAGGCCTATCGCGCCACTGAGCGACGCAATTGATGATTACGAGCCCCTCACGCCCGGTCATTTTTTAATCGGAGCTGCGCTTAAAACAATTCCAGAGCCTTCTGTCCTCGATCTAAAAGAAAATCGTTTATCACGCTGGCAAATGATAAGACAACTAACCGAGCGATTCTGGAAACTGTGGCTCAACGACTACGTAAATACCCTACAGCAGCGCATTAAATGGAAAAAGATAACGAAAGACCGTCTTCGAACTGGCCAACTCGTATTAATTCGTAATCCATTGCTTCCGCCCTGTAAATGGGAACTAGGGCGCATCGTACAGTGCCACGCGGGCACGGACGGCTTGATTCGCGTCGTTACTGTAAGAACAACGTCCTCCGAATATAAGCGCCCCATAGGAAAATTATGTCTGTTGCCGATTGATGTCGAAAACAATGAAAATTCACTTTAATATAAGATATCACAAGTAGCTATTTTCTCATATTATATTCTTATTTCGTTATAGATTCTCTTGTATTATGATCTATCTTTGCGTAATTATTCTCTGTTCGTTTATTGTCCTAATGTATGAACATTGTAATTAACATATCGGTCGCCTCAAACAAACGTTCTAAATTTATGATAGAAGGAATTTTCTTTTCGAAACGATAGTTTCGAGGCGGGCGGTATGTTAAAGTTAAGAATAAATTTAATCACGTTCAAATCGCGAACGAACAATTTACCGATGCTAAATTCAAGAATAATAAAGTCATAAATTCTCGCAGCCGTGCGGCCTTTACAATAGAGACAATCGGCAAATACGCGCTCAATAACAATCGATATATTTGCTCCTCTTTGTATTTACATCTCGTCGGTAATCAAAAGACAACCGTTTCGAGATTCATCGAAATATTCAGCGTTTACCCGGAGCCGGAGATTCCCCTTCTCCGTTCTTCGAAAATTCGAGACGTTTCTCCGAAGGGCTATAAATATCGAAGCCACGATCGTCTAACATCCCATATAGCATGTAAGTCCTATAGACGTCTTGAGTACGTCTTTTTTGAGACCGCCAATGTATGACTGACGACTCCACCGTCTTATTGCAGACGTCTCAATAAAGTCGTCTCAAAGACATCTTTTGTACGCCGTTAGACGCTTACATGTGGTTACCGTGCTTTTCGCTTGTTCTCCGTATTTTTCGCTTAAAACACGTATATTTATCTCCAGTATATTAATTGTGATAATTGATAATTAATTTGTATTACCTCGAAAATTTTTGTTTAGTAAAACTATTAAAAACAATGAAGCGACAGAAGAATTTTCTCTTATTGTCCACACGGCAAAAGAATCGTCGTATTGCGTTGCATGTCAACAATGATTTATTATCGTGCCAACAGAGTACTTCAAATAATAACGGCGATGACAATTCCAAATCAGCTGCTGACACAATTAATAACAATGATCAACGAAGTGATTTTAGTGATTTGGATTCAATAAGTTCATTACATTCTTCATCTGCAGAAGAAAACATTGAACGTGCATTTGAGGAAGCAGCAGGTTATGAATCGCACAATGCTTCGGATTCTGATAATCTACTGGACTTCTGCAACGATGATGAAGAGGCTCTTGTGGAATCTGAATTGAGAAAAAATATAAGAGACTGGTCAATAAAATATTTAATTCCTCATAACGCCATCAACAGTTTACTGGCAATAGTGAGATCTGCCGGTCATGCAGACTTGCCAAAAGATGCCAGAACTCTTTTATGCACTCCGAAAATGAGTCATATACAAGAAATGTCATGGGGTCAGTATGTTCATTATGGCCTGGAGCAAGCTGTGATTGACAATTTTAAGACCGTTTCGAAAGCTAAAAGACCTCAAGAAATTTTAATCGATGTTCACGTAGATGGAATATCTATATCGAAAAGTTCTAAACAGCAATTATGGACGATATTGGGTAAAATTCATAGCCCACACTTTGGAACACCATTTTTTATTGGAGCACATGCTTCATATGGAAAACCAAAATCTGCTGCGGAGTACCTTCATAATTTCTGTCAAGAATACTCGAGGCTCTCCAAAGAAGGCTTTATTTTTGAAGGAAAGCAATATTTAATACGGATCAGAGCAGTCATCGCAGATTCGCCAGCTCGGTCATTTGTCACTTGTACAAAACCGTACAATAGTTTCTATGGCTGCGGAAAATGTTTTATACGTGGCGTCCGCGCAGGTTCCAGAACTGTATTTTTGGAAACAGACTGCGTACTTAGAACTGATGAAAACTTTCAACAGCGTATGCAAATAGAACATCACTTAGATAATTCGCCTTTTGAAGAATTGGGACTTGGAATGGTTACACAATTTCCATTAGACTATATGCATATGGTGTGTTTGGGTGTTGTAAAGAAACTATTGAAATTGTGGATGGAGAAAAAAATCATAACGCCGGCTAACTTGAAGGTTCTATCGAGTAATCTTATTGCTTTGAGAGACTATGTTCCGGGAGAATTCGCCCGTAAATGCAGAGCTGTGGACGAACTAGACCGCTGGAAGGCAACCGAACTACGCCTTTTTTTGTATGTGGGTCTCGCGCTCTTAAAGGATATTTTACCACAACGTTACTACATTCATTTTGCTGCACTTAGTTGTGCTACGATGATCCTAAGTGACCCAGTGGAGTGTGTTAACAATAATAATTACGCTAATGACCTTCTAAAATATTTTGTTGAACAAATGTCTATTTTGTACGGCAATGAATCTGTTGTATATAACGTTCACAATTTAATACATATTGCTGCGGACGTACAAAATTTTGGACCACTGGATGATTTTAGTGCTTTCCCGTTTGAAAGTGCTTTTATCTCCTTGAAAAAATTGTTGAGGAAAAGTGACAATCCGCTTGCTCAACTTTTTAATAGAATTAGTGAGCAGTCCCATATTGCAGCTCCAGGTGTACAAGAAGCTGAAGATTATCCTATCTTGCTAAACCCTATAACAATAACTGAACTACCTATGAACTGTCACAATGCACATCGGTCAATACGGTTCAAGAGTTTCACAATACGTGCTACAAATAATGACAGCTGTTGTTTGTTATCGGATGGAACTATAATAATTGTAGAATACATAGGATACAGGGATCATGAAAAAGTGGTGATCGGTCGAAAATTCACTTCGATGGGCCCAATACCAGACTACCCATGTGACTCTACGTTATTAGATATCTACATGGTTCGTGAATTATCGAGATATCTTCAAATATGGCCAGTACTTAAAATTCGACAGAAAATGTTTCTCATGCCACTTAGTGACTCGAACAATTATGCTTTGCCACTTGTTCATACAAGGGCCACGGATAACTTTCAATAGTAAGTTTTTATTTTTCAAACTTTCAAACTTTATCTCTAATTCTATTTTACTATACTTGAATATTTCTATCTATACTTGAAGATGCTGCCTGTACACGCTCTCATTCAAAAGTTACATTTTCTGTTAAATTTACATTTAAATTCTGTTAAAGTTACATTTTGTGAAAATGATGTTATTGTATATATTGTGTATATTGTATATAAATGTCAAAGAGAGAAGCAAACATGATCAAACAACAAACGAAACAAGGAAAGCAAGATCATAATCAGCAAGGAGGTAATTCGCAAAATCAGCGGAATAATGTGACATCCAAGATTTATTGAGTTAATGATTCCAGGTCCTAAAGTTGGTCTGATAATCGACAAAGAAGAGAATGCCATAAAGCAACTTCAAGAGAAGTCTGGAGCTAAAATGTTATTCAGGAAGGGCCATCTCAGGAACAAGAAAAGCCTTTAAAAATAACAGAAGGTCCACATAAAGTTAAATTTACGAAGCAATTAGTCTATGTATTAATAGCTGAAAAAGAAATGCAAACGTTTTATAGAGAAGGAATAAGCGATACCGATAGAACAGAGAATTTTGTAAATATAGATATCTTTATTTTCTTATTATAATATTGTTTATATTTATTGCAATTATTTTTTCTGTTTACTCATATTGAATTCGTTTGTAAAGTGCCAAAAGTGTTAATTTTCTAAATTTTCAGGCAGAATATAAAAAAAAGTAAAATATTTACAAAGTTATAAACTAATTAAATTAAACTAAACTTATAATTATATTTAAATTAAAGTAATTTATTAAACTTTATTAAACTTTATTAATAAAATAAACAAAAATAAAAAATCTTTTATGTTGCATCTTAGTTTCTTTTTGTATTTTTTTTTTGTTAAATTATTCAATATTTTTGTTTCAGAATACATCAAAGAAGAAAGCGAAAATCAAATATTTATTTTCTGGTGGATGTTTCTCTTTCCGTTTGTGTTTCAAGTCTCATAAGTTTATTCATAATGTTATGTGTTGCTTCTAAGTAGTATTGCTGATTTAATTTTTCCAATCGTGTTTTAAGAAAATTACAAAACTTGACTGCTTCACTCGGAGGTTGTATAACTTGTTCCATAATAAACGATTTGAATCTATCAGGATATTCTGTACATGTCTTTTTGGATTTAGAAGTAATACTTATAGTTTCTTCATTTTTTTTTCTTTTCAGTGAGCTGCATGACATAGAAGACAAAGGAGTTGAACTTCGGCTGGATAGCGAAGGAATAAAGATATGTTGCGAAGTTTTACATATTGATGATGTATTGACAGATTTACTTTTACCCTGCACAGCTGTAAGAAACAAAAAAGTAATAGTAACTTTTTGCATCTTTATTGTATTTCCTCAGAAATGTATCTCGTAAATTTTTCCAATTTTTTTGACAAATTTTTGGATTTGCATCTTTTTAGGAAGAAATGACATATCATTATAATATAGTATATTAAGTTATATGTAACAATTTATAAACTTATAACAAATAAAATATAAAAAAAACAACAAATATACACACTTACAATTATATTTTCTGTATCAAGTTCTAATTCAGAATCTTCGAGGTATTAATAACTTTCATAATCGTCTTGTTCCATTGCTGATATATTACCACAATTGCATTTAGCTATTATATTATTTCGCCTGAATCGCTCGTCACGCGTGACAAATCTTCAAACTAGGGCTGCGTTCCGAAATTCGCTGCCAGTACTGAAAATCTATAGTTTACGTCACGTATATTATAGATTTTCATTGGCAGTGAATTTCGGAACACAGCCTTGGTCAACTTTTGTTGGGACGTCGCACTCTATAGTGCGACGGATATGACGTTCGGAAAAGCTGTACGCTCATTGGATATCGCGCGTCGCGTTATCGCGCTGGTCTGCAAGAGCCATTAAAGAATTTGACTGTTCAAAAGATAACGTACGGCGCCTTTATTTTGTTTTCACTATTACCTTCAATGCCGTCATAAATCTTCGAGCAGTTAAATTCAATAACAAAAATAGGCAAAATCTCCCACGAAAATGGAAATAAACAAAGAGAGTCACCTCATCTTGACTTGTTTGCGAAATCTTGAGAGGTCCAGAATCTTCTGGAAAAACTCTCCTAATAAAACTTGCGACCGCGCGCGACTCGTGGCCAGATCACTTTTCACAAAAGTAGATGATATATCGGAAGTCATTTTGCAAATTTCTCTTCTTATACTTTGTGCAACAACTTAACACAAAATGGCACAAAAACAAACTGGACAAAATAAAAATATTGGTAAGTTTTTATAAAAATTTTGTTTCGCAAAATTGTTTAAAAAGGTAACTTAATTTACTACAATGCAAGTATAAAATTACTTATTTAAAAATTGTCAGTTGTTTGGTACGGTGACTCTAACGACAAACCATCAGAAGCGACTCATGTAGACAAGCGTGTAAAAAGATCACACAACATCGTAGTACATGACCAGAAGAAGCTTGGCGCAGTAAGAACAGATTCAAGTAAGATAGTGGATTAGACAAATCATGGCATCGCTTATTATCATTCATAAATTTTCAGGAGCCTATTATTATAAAGTATGTATTTTCAGTAACTGCGAAGAAATCAGTGAGTTCGAGTGTTCAAAGTGAAATGCTGCAAAAGAGCCGAATTGTTGACATGGCGATACATGCTGCGACTTCGAAGCAACAAGGTTTGCATTTTAGCGCTTTTCTCAAATATTTTCTGCAGCCTATACATAAATAATTCAATAAAAATTGTGTTCCACATGTAAAAGCAATGAACTTGCCACCGGGTAATTTTCTTTCATCCAAGAAATTGAAATTGAATACTCAGTCTGACAGCACCAGTAGCCATCGACCTATTAAAAAACCGAAATATGACAAACATTCAATATCAGACAATGCTATCGATGAAGGTATAATTCATGAAAATAATTTTTTTTGCAAATATCTTATGTGGAATACTTCACAGATATATGGATGTAGACAAATTTTTATATATAAATATACAAAAAAACATTTTAAAAAATGAAAAATATCTTACTCTATAAATATATTTTTTAATTTTTGCATGAACTAAGCATGTATCTATCTATGAAGTATTCCTCAAGACATATTTGCAGGAAAAAATTTTTCTCTATTTTTTGTTAAAAAAATCTATATCATTGTGAAAATTGTAAAAAATGACTTCAAAAGTTCACTCACAAAAACACGTTTTATATCGAACATTTGTTTATGAGATAAACAAAGCTGCTAATTCAGCGATCTGAAAAACATTCACCAAATTTCAAGTTTGATAAATCTCAAACGCAGTTGGCTCGTAAATTGTAAAAGGAACAACATAAATCCATTACAGCAAAGTTTTTTACAATAATAATACATAGTCGTTTATAATAAAAATTTATTCCACGTTAATAATATAGAAAATGACGTCGCCAATAGAATCAATAGAAACCAGATGGTTATGTACAATAATCTCGATTCAATGCAAGACGATGAGGGAACAGAATATATATACATGTATAATGAAGTTTCTGAAGAGGCACCGTTGCGGCAGGAAGACGGACTGCAATCGTCGGAACTACATGACAGTACAGATCACCTGGAACCTTTGGTTGATAATGCGGATTTCCTGGAGCCATTGGATAATTTTGAAAATTACACGTCAACTATCGATGCTTCGGACAATTTGATAGAAGATCTGCAAGAAGTGACAAACATGTAACTATAAATCAAAAAATATAATAATAATATAATAAATATAATAATATTCTTAAATAGAATCTATACTTAACATGAAATTTTCAGCAACGAAAATGAATCCAATAACCACCAAATTGAACTGGTCAATACGGCTGACGTACAAGTTTGTGAAAATGATGGACGAAACACATGCTGCGGTATGTTTTTTTAGCGGTTATGCAACATTTATAAAATATTTCAATATTGTTGACATTAATGAATATAAATATATTGATAATTTTAGACTGCTGCAGAAAAACAAATAGAATAATTCTACGCAAATTAAATGAGATCCTTGAAATACTCAACGCTTCCAATTACAACAACAATTACAAAACAGATAACATCGACTTTTCACGTTTGGGAAGTTTTCCCCTAGAAACAGTAAAGGATGTTGAGGATTTTGAGAGGAAGTTAAACGAGGACGCATCGCTCATGGAATTATATGTAAGCAGGCCATATCGTATCATCAAATTTTAATACGTCAAATCGTTTAAATAGAATTTATGGTCATAATCGACGAATTATTAAAATGGATTTTTGGCGACAGAACGTTTCGACGTATTAAAATTTTGAGAAAATAAAAATGCTTTATAAATATTGAATGAGCCAATTTAAATTAGAATGCAATTCTATTACATTTACCTTTACGATTGTAGTGTTATTAGATTTGGTTTTCGGATTTAAGTCGCGTGAGTTTTCCATTTCGTTTCGACGTTTCGTGAACATTTCAGTTCATTTTCAGGAAGAAACAGTTTCTCCCTGATAAAGTGAACTGAAATGTTCATGAAACGTCGGAACGAAATGGAAACTCACGCGGCTTAAATCCGAAAACCATATCTAATAATATTTCTTTACACCGCGAAAGCTTCAAATATCAGATTTAAGTGTTGCCTTATGATTTTCAGAAAAGAAACATTGCTAGGATTGGTGGCGACAATGCCGAATTAGCGGTTCGCAATACTTTAAAATATATTTTAACTGACGAGGTAGCCATCCGATATTCGTGGACCGGTCAGAAGCAGACGATAAAATTTTCACAGCACAAGATCATCGATGGAATACTAGGTAAGAAGCAATAGGAAAAAAATCATTGTTCTTTCATCGCATCATCTCTCTTTTTTAAATAAAATAGTTATTTAGCCACATTTTTTGTGCCATTTCACCGTCGGTATGTTGCAGAAACTATCATTAAAACAGGGAATACAACAATCACAGACCTGCAAAATACTGTGAAAGAGTGGCTTCGTCACGCTGGGGATCGCGTTCGGTACCAGCGGAAAAAAGAATTAGCAGCAATGAGAAACGTTTAAACAGCTACGGTAAAAACATTAACTTGTATATAAATATTTTATATATTAAATAAATAATTTTGTTTGGAAATAAATAAATTATATATTAAATAAATAAATTTGTTTGGAAAACGAGAAATATACATTTGTGTTATATATATTTGTGTTATAGGTCTGTTCCGGGCAGGGAATATATAAGGTCTGTTCTTTATAGCTGAACTGGCTGCACTATTTCAGAGTTTATCTTCTTCTTTCTAATGTGGAGTAAAAAAAAACTCTGAACTAGTGCAGCCAGTTCATCTATAAAGAACAGACCTTATATATTCCCTGCCTGGAACGCGGATTCAAATTTCCCGCCATTTTTTCCAATATATAGTCTTACGTAAGACTTCCTTCTTTGGTCTTTTAAGACGACTTCACGACATTGAAATTTTGGACATAAGACGTCTTGCAGATGTCTTCACAACGTCTTTCAGGTTAATATTACGACGTCTACAAATTATGGTGGATGTCTTAAGGACGTCTTGCAGACAACTTAATGCTATATGGGATCCTTTTGTCAAGCATGTAATCGATCATTCAATAGTCGGTACCTCGAATTCAAGTGCGCGCACGGCGATAAGCTAACTATCTGTATTGCGATCGGAGCGTTTGGGAAACATTGCGAGTGTGATTAATCCGAACGTTGAAATTCGACGTAAAATTAAGCGGATCGGACACTTCAAACCTTGACGTCGTCATTATATTTAACGCGATTGCATTTTATCTTGATTGAAATACAGACTTTAATAACGGATCGCTTCTAAAATCGCCTTTTGTTCAATTTCAATTTCTGATTTCCTCGATCCTTATCTCTCTCACTCACTCCCGTCTAACTCTCTGCCGTCATTTTCAAACCTCGACCGCAAAGCTGAGGAGCAATAGCATTCGCTACCTCTCTCGCTCCTCAGTTTTTCCGAGCTTTAAATCCTGTCTCTTTACATTCAACTCTCTCTCGCGATCAGCAATCTTTCTGAACTCAGTTCGCCGTGACAAAATTCAGAACGTCTGCGCGCGAACAGAGTCCATTATTACATAATTAATCGACTGTAGACTATGCTTTTATATATCGAAAATAATTAATCGTGAGAATGCTTTTTTTATCAATTGATAACGATAGCAAATTATGATATCATCAAAAAGTAAGAATTTTATTTTAATATCAACTTTGATACCACTTTGATAACTCGTTGATTTTTTCTTTTTTATTATTAATGTTATTACTTTTTATATTATTAAAATATATTTTGAACTTCTTTGTATAATATTTTTCATCTTAAGAGAGCATATATTTTTAAAACACACACAGAATAAATACTATTACATATATATTATCATCTATATTATATACTACCTTATCACCTACCTATGCACATCCTGGGACCAATTCCGAATGGTACATGGGCGTCGGTGATATGATTACTTTCGGCGAATCTATCGGGGTTGTATATTTCCGGTTCATCCCAGAATCTAGAATCTACCCCGAGTCCATATAAGGAGATGTATATCGGCGTGCCTTTCTCAATGACGATATCGGTGTTAGGAATCTGGAATTTTATATTTTTATTAATATTCTATTAAACTCATTAATCGGTGACGTGTTTAATTTTCGTGACAGTAAATTTTATAAGGAACAAAACTACTTTAATTAGAAATAATTTTGCGTTCAAATTTTCAGTATATTCAATCTTTAAGCATATAAAAGTTTCTTAAAAGATTATCATATGTATATTGTTCTAAAATTTTTGTATTCTTCAAAGAGATTAGAAAAATATAGAGAGAGCGAAAGGTATGCATGTATATATATATATATATATATATACCTTTGAAAACGAATGCTAAAAAATGCTAAAAAACGAATGCTAAAAAAATTCTCTACTTCTTCTACATTAAATATTTTTATAAAAGTTTTTATGCGGTAATTTCTTATAGTTCTATTTATATTTATATTTCAATACTGTAACCTCGAGTAAAAAAAAAACAAGTGTTTTTGAAGAATTTCATTCGACGTTATACAAATTCGAAAATTTTGATATATTTCGAAATTTTGATATGTCGGATTAAATATATCGTGAAATCACTATCAGACCTTTGAAATATTTATAATCGACTTTCAGATTTACCTTGTAATTTTGACGAGTGTATCTGTCGATGGTGGACACGGGCGGATGCAGCCTCAGGCTCTCGGCTATCGTCTGATCGAGGTACTTCATGTCCTGGAATGCTTCATACGTCCAGCCGTGCTTGTCGATCGCCCGGTTAATATCCTGCCTGGCTAATTTCTGACACTTGGAATGATTCGCAAGTTCCATTAGGGTGAAGGACATGCAGAGAGAACTCGTCTCAAAGCCCGCGAAGAAAGTGCCGGTCTGGTATAGTAGATTTTCACCCTCGAATTCTGCAGTGAATGTTTAATCTTTATCATTTTTCATTATTCAATTTTTATTATCATTTATGACTACTTGACTTTAAAGTAAAAGGAGTTTAGTTATAAACGTGTTATATAAAAATATCATAAATATTATACGAAGAATTAAGATGTCATAAATATAATCAAGAATATAAATTAAAGCGTAAAGATGAAAAATCACACAAATATTACAATAGAAAATTAATAAAAATATTAATAATAATAATTATTAACATTAAATACTGTTAAAATTACAAATCCAAGGATTATCAAACAATATGCAAAGTACATCGATTATGCAGCTTTGACTTTTTTGTAATAAGATCACTTGAATATTATCGGACAAATGTATATAATAAAATAAATTATGATACAAAGCCACTTACTGTAATTGGGATTCTGCTTGCCATGCTTTAACCGGAGCAACGAATCGATAAAATCGCCTCGTTTTTCACCGGTCTTTTCGCGATTCTCCATAGCGTTCCAGAAGACTTTCTTTACGAACGAAAAGTTTGATAGAATTCTCGTACAAATTAGTTTCATCAATTCGGGCATGAAGAACAACATCACGAGGGCGACCATCCTCCTGAATCCGTGGAAGATTTGGTGAACTGTAAAATCATCCTCGAGTGATTACAAATAAAAGTATTAAGGTAAGATTACCGAAAACTGAATGTTTTACACAATATTTTGTATTTTATATCAAAATACTGTAAATTTCAAGCCTTATAACTCGAAAAGTACTTAATAAAAAATAACTTAATTATAGTGTTTTGGAAAGCTCTCGAGGTAAGCTACAAGAATATGTAATGAAAAATAGGGGATTCCATTTAAGAAACGGAAGTTGACCTTCACGTGACCTTCAAGCAACTATTCAAGGTCAAACTAATGACACCATCTTATGTGCCCCTCGAAACCGTACAACTTTTGTCTGAAACATTTTTGCTGAAAATGCTTTGTTGAAGAATTATCAAGGTACGTTTTTTAAAACGGGACACCCTGTATATAGATGGAGAATGCAAGATATATATAATTATCTTAAGTACATTCGGCAACAGGAATGCTTTAACATACGAATTTACACATATCGGGGAATATGCATATTTCATAAATGTATATATATGAATATATGTATATATTCATATATAAATATTAATGTATATATATGAATCATCAAGCGACGCCGTAGCGGCGCGACGCCAAGTATAAAAAAAGGAGTAAAAAAAATTTATGAATTATAATAACGTCCGGGATACCGCGGGTACCGCGCCGCTACTAAGCTTATCCGGAATTCTTGTCATATACGAGCTTTCTGTCAAGATATTTCTTGAACTAAAGCCATAATAAAAAATCTAACGGCATTTTGCTTATGTAATGTTAATATAAGCTTTCGATTGCGACTATACTGCGTTCACGGAGAGAACGACCACGCTCCGCGCAGCTTTGGGCAGAGTCATGACTAAGTGGGGGAACTCGAGCGCGCTACTCACTGCCGTATGCGCTATTATCGTACTCTTGGGCCTTGGCGCACAATCTATTCTCTGTAAATGGAGTAGGTGAAATAATTTTAACATCGCGCTATCATTATATCGTAAATATATTTTAATACTATGAATTAATATATAAAAAAACTTTAGAATATAATACTACATTATTAATAACGTACTAAAATTTATGCGCTGGGCTCCCTCTGCCGGCTGTAGCCGGGTCTGGCGTCAAGCCGGCAAGACCCGTTTGGCGGCGTGGAAGGGGCAAAATAGGCGTTCCGTCGGGTGGGATCTGACCGAACCGGACGAAATGCCTGGTCGTTCTCTCCGTGAACGCAGTATAGTTCGAAGATGATTGGTGCAGTCAATCCTGAGGTCTCGAAAATTCGTACCCCAAAAAGTTATATAATTCTCACGTTTTAAGACTTTCAACTTTCAGTCACTCACGTACATACTCACGCACACACGCAAATATAAAATATTTCGTTTGTGTGATTTGTTTCACTCGTGTCGTTTGACAGTTTGACAGTTTATGTCAATCTGTCAAAGTAAATAACTGTCAAAGTAAACTGTTAAAGTAAATAAAGTTAAAAAAGAAGAGATAAAGTTAATGAAGAAGGGATAAAGAGGAAGAAGGAAAGACGAGAGAATATAAAGAGGTATGTATACATATATGTATGTAGTTAGGTATATATATATATGCCAAGTATATAAAAATTTTACAACTTGTATGTAACATAGAGATTAAATAAATTTTTTTAAAAAGCAGTGATATCCTATTAAAAAAACCTTACAAAGGTAAATAAATACGCCAAGTATATAAAAACCCTAAGAAACTTAAGAAAGTTTAAAAAAATATTTACTTTTAAAAAAACTTATAAAAATAATTTTCCTCTAAAGAAATAACCTTAAAAAATAATAAAATTTGAAAAATAATTTTCTCCTAAAAAGTATTCTCTAAAAAATAAAAAATCAAAACTAAACATGAAATCAATAATTAGCCAAGTATTTAGAAGCAATTCAATTTGTGAGGGTTTGAAATAGTATTTGCTATAAAATCAATCTTGCATTTATAGAAATATAATACATAAATTTTCTCCATGAAGTCAGAACGCATTTTATTATTAAGAAAAATTTATTTTTAAAATAAGTTTAATTTTGTATGATAAATGTTTTGATATATAAAATAGCATTATTATGTCACACGGATTTTATTACAAATAGTAAAATATAAAACTATTTAACCTCCACTGCGCCATGACGTTGATCACATTGATTGTCAATTTTAAATATAAAAGTGTTCTGTGCTACAAATTGATCGAAGTGTTTGAAATTGCTGTTTTGAAATTAATCATAAGCTTTGCCAAGTAGGTCCGGAACTAAAGGGGTTAAGACACAAAGTGACATTCAGAAACTTGGCGTGCCCCGGTCGCATTATTATTACTAAATATTTAAAATTAAGGTTCGCGAAGTATATATCTGAAATTAAAATTTGCAAATTATTATCAACATGTTAATGTTATTATTAGCAAATATTTAAAATTAAGGTTCGCGAATTATATGTCTGAAATTAAAATTTGCAAATTATTATCAGAAATTATTATCAACCTGTTAATAAAAATATATGAGTAATGCGACCGGGGCACGCCAAGTTTTTGAATGTCACTTTGTGTCTTAACCCCTTTAGTTCCGGACCTACTTGGCAAAGCTTATGATTAATTTCAAAACAGCAATTTCAAACACTTCGATCAATTTGTAGCACAGAACACTTTTATATTTATTATCATTATCATTTACTTAGATGTCGATCCTCTCAAAACGATTTTGCGACATGCAAAATTTGTAAATCCTTACACAGCATATTTGCCGTACAAAGAATAACATTTCAAAAAATTATTTTATTTTATCTTCTTCAGTCTCAAAAAATTTCGAAGTGTATGTCGCAAGTCTCTTGGACTATCGATGAAAAACACAATGAAATTCAATTAAATCAAGATTTTATAAACATTTAATTCGTTAAAAATACATTTAACTCATTCAACTCTTTAATGTTTCATTTTTCTTGATGGAAAATTGTTCTTCTCTGTTTTAGTAAACATTGCTTGAGATAATCGATCGACGACTGAAAGACAATGGTATTTTTCGAAATACTGTGCGGCATTACCGCCGTACTTCTCACTGTGTATTATTATTTTACGTCAACCTTCAATTTTTGGAAATCACGTGGCATTCGTGGACCACAACCGATACCGGGATTCGGTAATATTAAAGACGTCATGCTTATGAAAAAATCCGAGACTGATTATTTTGTGGAAATATACAACAACTACAAAGATGAATCCATGGTTGGAACATTCACTATCAGGACACCTGCTCTTGTTGTAAAGGATCCAGATTTAATCAAAGATATTCTTATCAAGGATTTTACCACGTTTGCTGATAGAGGATTTCCTTTGCAGGAAAAGGTTCTATATGCATAAATATGTATATTTTAAAACATTTTATAATATTCGAACTATATAAACGGAATCTGTTTTTCAATAATATTGATATATTTTTATGTTTTTCGTGTGATAAAAATTATTGAAATTTACGAGAATTGTTTCAAATATGTAATAATAAGCAATCTAGTTCTTGTGTAAACTAGTAAATTTTAATCTTGAATTGGAAAATTTATACGACTATATTATATGTAAGATATATAAGATTATATATTTTGTGTTTATTGCAGTTTGAACCGTTATCGCAACATCTTGCCAATTTAGAGTTTAAAAGATGGCGACCTTTACGAACGAGGCTATCGCCCACTTTTACAAGCGTTAAATTAAAGGGGATGTTCTCCTTAATTTCGCAGTGTGCCGATCAATTAGAACAATACTTAGAAAAACTGGCGAGTAAAAACGAGCCGATAGAATGTCGCGAATTGGCGGCCAAATATGCGACCGATGTAATCGCTACTTGCGCTTTCGGCATCGAGATGAACGCTCTGTCCGAAGAAGACAGCAAATTCCACAAAATGAGAAGATTGATCTTTACTCCAACTTGGGGAAATAATCTACGATATAGATGCGTGAAATTCCTGCCGCAAATCTTTTGCAATTTACTCAGTTATATCGTACCAAAAACAGAGGTCACCAAATTTTTTACACGCTTTGTCGTTGAGACGATGGACTATAGAGATGCGAATAATATTGTTCGGAACGATTTCATTGATACACTGCGCGAATTAAAAAAATATCCAGAAAAATTGGGCGATATCGGTAAGTGACATTTGTCCTTATAAATATTTTTTATCATGTATCTGTTTCTTAGATAAGAAATACGAATATGAGTATACGCAATATCAGTGCATCACACATTATATCATATTTGCTATTAAAAGGATAGAAAAATTATAATTTGTGATACTAAAACATTAATAAGATTATTTGTAACAAAAAAATATAACATTTTAGATTTGACCGATAGCTTGATAGCTGCTCAAGCATTTATATTTTTCGCTGCTGGCTTTGAAACTTCATCGTCGACCATGAGTAACGCCCTTTACGAGTTGGCGTTAAATCAGGAAATACAAGACAAGTTACGTGAGGAAATTAATGATGAATATATAAGACATAACGGCAATTTTACATATGAGAACATCAAAAAAATGAATTATATGGATAAAATTTTCAAAGGTACGTCAGTCAAAAAAAAATTAATAAAAGAAAAATATGCTGTTAAGTTAGAGCGGCTTTATAATATAATCTGTTGCTAACTATTAATATAAATAAAAAATGATTTTTTATGACTTCTATTTCATATCTCTTTTTCATTGTTTTTAATATGTACAGAAACTTTACGAAAATATCCGCCGGTGACACAGATTGAAAGGAGAACAACGTCGAGTTATACTTTTGCTGGTACCAAAGTTAATATACCAAAAGGCCAAGACATATGGATTCCCGTGTACGCGATTCAACGAGATCCGGATATTTATCCGAAGCCAGATGTATTTGATCCAGAGAGATTTACTGACGAAGTTGTGCAAACCAGGCACCCGATGTTCTATCTACCTTTCGGCGATGGACCAAGGAATTGCATTGGTAAAGTAAAATAGATTTGAATATATATGTATTTCAAGTTTCTTCTGTCTATTTTGCTTTTAGATTGAGAATTTTTTTACTTAAGAAGTGTGAGTCTTTTCATTTAGTAATTATTTATAATTTTCAGGTGCTCGCTTAGCTGTGCATCAGATAAAGGTTGGACTTATAAAGATACTGCGACATTATAAAGTTGAAACATGCGAAAAAACGCAAATACCTTACGTAAATAATTCTAAGGCGATTTTTTTAACACCAGAAAATGGAATACATTTGAAAATAATTAAAATTAATCGATGTTAATTTAAGCTCGGTCTTTTTACTCAAAATCATGCATCAAAAAAGTGAAGGAAATATATATATGTATAAATCAGAATAATATAAATACAGGGTTGGGAAGTAACGCGTTACTTGTACCGCCGTTACCGTTACAGTTACTTTTTTTCGGTAACGATTTGGTAACGCCGTTACTTTTTTCTATCTGTAACGAAAAAGTAACGGCGTTACATTTTCTTTCGTAACGAGTAACGAAACTGACCCGTTACTTTCATCGTTACTTTTTAATACATTGCTATGGCCGGTATTGTATAGAACATTAACTATTGCTAAAAATAAACAAGGCGTACCGTTAAACTTCTATGTAAAAAAAAAACCAATGAAACCATAATATGTTTAATTTTATTAATTATGTAATAAAAAGGTGTATAAAGGTATATAAAAAACTAATAAAAATATTTAAAAATAAACATCTTTCTAAATATTTTATGTTTAACTTATATCCTGCGTTAGCATTGAGAAAAAAGTAATGGAGAGTAACGATTTTTAATCGTTACTTTTAGGTAACGGTAACGCGTTACTATTTAAAATCGGTAAAAAGTAACTCGTTACCGATTTTAAAAAGTCTTGAAGTGTCACTATGAAACATATCAATGCAATAAATATTAATACAATCGCAATAGTGATGCTATTATTATTCTAGTTTATATATATATATATAAACTAGAATAATAATAGCATCACTATTGCGATTGTATTAATATTTATTGCATTGATATGTTTCATAGTGACACTTCAAGACGACATCAATTAATTAATAATTCGGCTTATTTATTTTTAGTTTACGATGTTACATGTATGATAGATCGCAATATTTTTTCTTGCGATGAGTTTTGGAACATGTAAAAATAGCGGAAATAACGTGACGTGTTTATGTATTTTTAATTCGATATGTATTTAACATTGTCTTAAATAATATATGACCATTATATTTTTCGATGACTGACATATTAGTTATTTCTATTATATATAATGAAAAAGAGAGAGAACCATAAAACACGTATACATATAATATTTATAAGTAGAACAGTCTATGCGTTTTTAGACTTTATTCGTCCCATTAGAGTGCAATAAATCGTTGTTGGTGGAGACGTATGCTTAAACAATATATTACGAGATACATTTCTTATATTATGTTAAAGATTTGCCATATGTTAGGCGTTTTATATTATCACAGAGAAAAAAGCTATCTAACACAAAGATTCAATACATTCAATATATTATTAAATGTATAATTTAACAAAATTATTCTTTGCTTAGTAATCTTAGGGATAATTTTCTTCCCATAAACATTAAATATTCTGCAAAGCAAACTAGGACATACAGGTATTTTGCGACAATATAAAATAAATGTTTACTGAAAAACAATTATATATATATAATATCGTTTCAATTCTGTCACTTCAAGAATAGTCATTACTGCTTAAAATAACAAAAAAAAACAATAAATTTAAAGGTACATGCATATCACAAAGTGCAAACTGTACTTGAGTTTGAAATGTAAACGCGAGTAATAATCAACAGAATATATGCTTTAGATAACATAATAAGTTCAAATAATGTGGATATTATGTAATATACATAAATACCATATTTATTAAATTATTAATAAATTTACACATTTTCATGTATTTTATCTATACAAAACGATATCCTTAATCTAGCCGAAAGAAATGTAACAAATTAATTGTTATTTCAATATATCTGATATAATCCTACATATATTACATGTCTTACGAAATCAATTAGTTAACAAATTACTATAATCGAAAAACGATTGATAATTATTTCATAAGCTCGTATTGCGTTGTAGTGTACATTACCATGTACATACATTATCCCTAAAAACTTACCTTTTTAAAAAAATGTAAAAAAAAGGCGCCAAGTACACGCGCTAATTGTGAAAAACTGTTGTATCTACAAAATAGTGTTATTTTAATCTACAAAATTGTTATCTTTATCTGCACAAAATAGTGTTTTCTAAACTGTTAAAAACTGTTCTATAAATTATTTTAATTGTGTAAAATATATTCTACAAAAATAATGTGATATCAAACAATAGCGCCAATTGAAAATAAGAACTTTTAAAAATATTTTAACAAAAAAAGTTGTACAAAATAGTTATTTTAATTTTCTACAAAAATTAAAAAATTTTTATTAAAAAAACTTGGCGCTGCTAAATTTCAAAGTATATTTCAAAATATATATTAAACCAACGAATAAATTTAATTTAAATCTAAATTTAATTCAGAACTATATTTAATTTAATTACATCAATAACTGCAATGTAAATATATTAAATAATACGTTAATTTAAGCATATTTAGTTTAGCAGCGCCAAGTATTTTTAATAAAAATTTTTTAATTTTTGTAGAAAATTAAAATAACTATTTTGTACAACTTTTTTTGTTAAAATATTTTTAAAAGTTCTTATTTTCAATTGGCGCTATTGTTTGATATCACATTATTTTTGTAGAATATATTTTACACAATTAAAATAATTTATAGAACAGTTTTTAACAGTTTAGAAAACACTATTTTGTGCAGATAAAGATAACAATTTTGTAGATTAAAATAACACTATTTTGTAGATACAACAGTTTTTCACAATTAGCGCGTGTACTTGGCGCCTTTTTTTTACATTTTTTTAAAAAGGTAAGTTTTTAGGGTATTCATTACACTATATCATTATATCTACTAATAATTTTGAAAATTGCACAATCCATTAACTTGAAGATCTCGTAATCAACAATGTCAAACAACTTTAGCGTATAATTAGTCTATTTTCTTTCCTGCGAATCAATAAAGCGATTAATTTCAATAATAAAACGATTGCAAAATCCTAATCAAAACAATAATTTTTATATTTTATCAAAATTAAAGAATATCGAAGATCGAACTTCAAGTGACGTAACTGAAACTTTAAATAACGTAAAACCTTATTTAATTTTCTCTCTAAAAAATCCCAAATAAAGAAAGCAGTTTTTAAAGTAACGGCGTTTCATTAAACTAAAATAATTATAGATTATAAAATAATTAATTAGATATAATATAAAATATTTAATTAAAAATATTCAAGATTATTTTTTTCTTAAAAATAGCACAATTAAACAATATTTTAGAGTCTAAAATATATTACATATAACATATAAATATATTACATATAACATGTTATATACAACATATAACATGCGTATAACATATTACATATAAGGTCAGTGCAGGTAATTACGCCACCTTAAGCTTTTGGATTTTTTGGACACTGCTGAGGATCGAGTAAAAAAATTAAGTGTACCATAATTAAAAGTGATCTTTTGGCTGCCACAAAAAAAATATTTCAACGCATTATCTCCTCTTTTTCTTTTTCCACCAATCGTTTCAAAAAAGTGCGTCAAAGTGGCGTATTTACCGACACGTGCAGGTAATTACGTCAAATAAAAAGTCATATGAAGTGCAGGTAATTACGTCTAATAAAAAGTCATATAAAGTGATTTTGAGGTGTGGCATTACGTGAGAAACCAACTCAGGGCTTTGCAACAAACATGTTGTGAATTTTATTCGCAATTCCAAAACACATAAAATGGAACGGGGAGACAAATGTGTTTTGTGATTATAAATTTTACTTTTTAAAAATAAGCAAAAATAAGTTATATTTTTTATCATCAAGTATAAGTTTCATTTTTTCGAAAAAACTGCCACAATCAAAACGGATCTAAATACAAAACATAGAGACCAAATTCGTTAGTAATTCTTATGAGTTCTTAAAGTGGCGTAATTACCAGCAGCCTGAAATTTTGTAAATAAATTACTTTTTTTGTACTTACATGAAATGGAATGACAAATACAACTACACTTTCGGAAAAAGCGTCGAATTTACTACGAAAATAATACTAGTAAATATTTGAAATGTAATAATTACTGCCGGCAAATTAGCGGCGAGTATAGTGCCAAGTTTTTTAATAGACTGACTACATTCCTCAATGTTTTTTTTAATAATTTTATATAACACATGTTTCTTAGAACTGATAGTAGACTTGGTAATAATTACAGATAATTATTTGATAGAACCAATGTATGTGATGTAATTTATCGATTTCTTAATGGATAAGTCTACTAAAAATAGTTAATGAATTCTATGAATAAAACAATTTTTTAATAATGCGTATAGCAATCTAATTGGTTGAATGTAAGATTAACAAAACGTATAAAAGTGGGATCGGATCTATATGTCTCATATTATCGCAAGCTCTCTTCGTATTCATCCCAGCGACGGAGGCAAGTTTATTCAGGTAACTCGTAATAATTCTCTTTCACAAGTCTTTTTGCGTCTGACCATTTATCTCGGCGCAAAATAAATTCATTATCTAGAGTTCCACATAACTCTAAGTACTTCGAAATCGCTTTAATGTCGTCTCGTGTAACAAAATACGAAATACTTCGGAAATTTTTGAACGTCTTCGACAATCCATGAGATGTCAATGCGAGGCATGCGTGCGGAAGAAAATCATTTCTAGCAATTTCTTTAATAAAGTTCTAACTAAAGTCTGTTGTAAATAAAAAATGTATATAATTTGGAAAGGAAGTTTGTTTCCGGACCCACGTTCATTTGACTTTTTTTCCTCCTTACAGTGAGTAAAATATGTTCTTAAAGTTTCACCATCTATTTCTGTAACGCTCTGTATACAAATGCTCAATTTAAATTTGATCGAATAATGACAAAACCAACGTTGGAAAACAACATAAGATTTCGGCTCCTATTAATCCGAGCTATGCCATCTCCTCTCACCAAGCACGGAGAGATTTATTTTAGAACAATCGTATTAGTGTAATTAAATTAGTGTAATCGCAAAGTATCGGATATTCAGAGTATTCTCTCTCTTTCTCTCACGTATTAGTCTTTTGGAATTAGTTTTTTTAGAACAGTTTTCTTTTAGATGCAATTCTTTCGAATCATTCTGTTCACGACGACATTTTGGCGTAATTAAGACAATTAATAAATAAAATAGAAAAGGCTCTAGGAATGATAATTATAAGATGAAACGGCTAATAAGAGCCAAATAGCACAGGTGAAGGCGCGAGTAAACACAATCGTTTAAAATAAAAAAAAACTACACTTTATTATAGAATTAAAAAACTTTTTTTGACGTTTCGGTCCCACTTCGGGCCATCTTCAGTAACTGTATGAACAAGCAAATTATATAATATAAGAAGCGTTATAATCATAACCGGTGGACAGAACATATACAAAGTTTAATACATACATTTGAAATAAGATGATAATTGAGTTACATGCTATTACGTATCTACGCGGCATCCAAACTACCCCACGACTCTCTCTAGAAACGCCCCCCGATCGGTGCCCGCCGGTAGAAAAGGGGATGTGCATTGAAAAACGGAATGCCATCCTTATGTCAAAGAACAATATATCAATTGTTGTCCACGCTCGGTGATAATGGATCACAGACTGACGAACCACGAATTCGATTGGGAAAACGTGAAAATTTTAGATGAAGAACCGATCTTAACCAAAAGACTGCTGTCAGAAATAATATACATTAAAAGGCAAAAAAACAGCATTAATTTACAGACTGACACAGAACAATTAGATCAAATTTACACTCCAATTCTATAGACAGCTTACAGTATATTTAGTCTTTCTTTTATCATCAACAATCCCCCAAAAACTTGTTTATGTGAATCACAATTTTTGTTTGACATTTATATCTGACGGTACAAACATTGTTATAATCGATGTGCGAGACGAGTCACAATTTCTTAGACTTGTGCGGTGCGATCTCGTGTGGCTTTCTGTGCGTCTCTACGATTGCTTGGTGAGTTGCCTCTTGCAATTATTACAGTAATGGACAACAATTGATATATTGTTCTTTGACATAAGAATGGCATTGCGTTTTTCAATGCACATCTTCCTTCCTACCGACGGGCACCGATCGGGAGGCGTCTCTAGAGAGAGTCGTGGGGTAGTTTGAATCCCGCGTATTAGATACAATAGCACGTAACTCAATTATCATCTTATTTCAAATGTATGCATTTAACTTTGTATATGTTCTGTCTATTGGTTATGATTATAACGCTTCTTATATTATATAATTTGCTTGTTCATAAAGTTACTGAAGATGGCCCGAAGTGGGACCGAAATGTCTAATTGTAAAAAAAGTTTTTTAATTCTATAATAAAGTGTAGTTTGTTTTAAACGATTGTGTTTACTCGCGCCTTCACCTGTGCTGTTTGGCTCTTATTAGCTGTTTCATCTTATTAAGACAATTAACAATATCCGTATATAAAATAATTTATTTTTTTTAATAAATAATGTTAACTTCTAATAAAATGTGACTCAGTTACTAAGAATACGAGCCACTAATTTTTTTACAATTCACCATCGTTTAAACACTCACTTCTTTCTCTCTCCCTCTCTTTCTCTCAAATACATCTTCTTCCTCGTAAGGCGTTTTAAACAATCTTAAGCTTGGCTTTTAATTGAGAGAATACTACAACTTTTATTTATAAAAAAAAAACTATATATATATACAGTATTGTAAAATATCTTTATGTATGTTATTGAACTTCTTTTGTCATAAAATATATTATGAGACTGTAACAGAATAAAGATCAGTTGTAAATACATATCAGTTTGTTTAAAATATTCGAATTTACATAGTTACGTAAGTTACATTACAGTAAACTAATTTTTGTCTGAAAGTTATCATATTTTTACTAGCAGATATTGCAGAATAATTATAATTGTTAAAACTTGTATGAGTCGCAGGATCTTTACTTTAAAATTTCAAATTCAGCCTTTTACAAGAAGTCTAAACTTTGTATAAAATGCTGTCGTACAAGGTCATTTATGAAAAAACTAAGCCTTTTTACTGACTTTACAAAAGATACATTCAAATTTATCAATTTTCTAATCCATAATTGCTTGCATCCAAAAAAGATATTGTGAGCTAAATGTTGCGAAAAAATAATATACATATATACGAGATAATATCTCTCATGTTAATCTTACATATAATTGTATGTATAATTTATAAGCTATAATGCAGTACACATCCTACTTATTATATATTATAGTTTCCTGAACGCTATTATAAAATCATGGTAAACCCAGAGCAGTACGTTTCATTTGATAACATGTGCAAAAGCAATGTATCGCATATAATCAGTGAGTTTGCCAAAGATCTAAAAAATATATCTGGAAAATGTATGGATGTTGGCTGTGGACCCGGAGATATAACGAGGGATATTCTTCTTCCGGCTCTTAATTCAAAAGCAACAATGATTGGTAAGAAAAAATAATAAATTATAAGATTATAACAGCTTGCATACGCGCACACATACACATACACTGTATGATGTAAATAATCATTAGATAATGCAATAATTATACATTATAAAGGTACAGATATTGCGGAAAATGTGGTCAATTACGCGAACAAAACATACGGTGACAAGGAACGACTCGAATTCGAAGTGTTGGATATTCAAACTAAAAAATTGCCCGAGAAATACATTTCAGAATTTGATCACATATTCTCATTTCACGCTTTGCAGTGGTGCTATGACATTCGGTAAGAAGAATTATTAAATAAAAGTAAATAAATATTTTTTTTCGTAAGAAAGGACTTTTATATACGACTTTACTAATAAACTTTTACGTAACTGTATTTCAACAAAAATACTATATATATTTTAAAATAGATATATATTTTAAAAAATATATGCAATTAACAATTATTTTCGTTGTTCAACAGCCAAACGTTTGAGAATATTTATTGTATGCTTCGACCGGGTAAAACTATGCTTATATTAAGCATAGCGCAAAATGCAGCCTTCTTTGAATCTTTGGAATCTATGGCGCAAGATATACGATATGCATCGTACATGGGGGTGAATATTATTATATCAAGGATGCGGGATATAAGAAAAAAGTTGCGAAATCATTTCCGCGTGTATTAAATTTCAATTATTATCTACTCTCATCAAAATCCGCGGAATGTATGCTTAAAGATGGCTAACATAGGTGATTCAATTGCTCTAAATACTAGTATTACTCTACATTTAAAAATTCGGATTCAACTTATTATTTTACTTATTAATCAGCTTGTGAAGATAACGATATCAAATATAGCAATACGCAGTATGCTCGGTATCTATGAAACCGCTTTCTTTATATAAATAAAATATTATATATGTATATATATTGCACATTGCAATTTTTTAACTGTAGATTGTCAATTATCTTTATACAGGACAAAAAAAAGTATGTTGGGACATTTCATTATTCGGCACGACCTCGGGAAGATCTAAAAGAATTATTGGAAGATATTGGATTTCAAGTTCATCATTGCAGTCATCGGGAGTTAAGCAACTGTACGAGTACAGAAAAATTTATGTGTAAGTATTTTCCTTGATATGCATGCAAAAATTAAATTCTAGGCTACGTGATTATTATGATTTTCTTATTTTTTCTTATTTTTTAGTTTTAATCCTTTCAATGACATTGAAAATAATAAAAGAAATAAATTTTATAGCATAAATTTTTATTCATTTGGCGCAATTTCTTAATATCATTATTTTTGTAGAAAATCAGAACTACATATTTTGTACAACTTTTTTGATTAAAATATTTTTATTTATATAAGTTAGATTATATAAGTTTTTATTTGCAGTTGGCGCAATTTTTTGATATCATTATTTTTGTAGGTATTTTACACAATATCAATATAAATATTTTATACAATATTAAAATAATTTGTAGAAGAATTTTCTACGGTAGTTTTTTACAGTAGTTTTTTTACAGTTAAAATAACACTACTTTATAAGTACAAATAACAGTTCTTCACAACTGGCGCGTGTACTTGGCGCCTTTTTTTACCTTTTTTAAAAAGGTAAGTTTTTAGGGATTATATCATTCTTTTTTGTAGTATATGTTAAACATCTTTAAATAAATCTTTAAATAAATAGCAAAGAACCCGCCACCACCCCCGTCATATTTCATCAAAATATGACGTTCATCTTTGCTTATTATAGATATCCAAATCTTTCAAACTTCATTGCTACTGTTATTGTAAAAATAATGGATAATTACAAATCAATGTGTCATTAATACACTTATTATTGACAATATATGCTTCTAAATCCAATGATGAATAATTGTTGGTGCTTATCTAGTTTATAAAGCGAAAAAAGTGAGTTATATAATTCTATTTTTAAAAGTAAAGATAATAAAGACAAATTATTTGCGATTTATCTAAATATTTCTTCACAGTTCACGAATAATGCAGAATATGAAACATTGTTCATGAAGTTACTGAGACATTACGAGACACTTTTATATTCAACTGATTGAAATACAATTATAAAATGATTAAATATTAATCACAAATAAGTTTGATATTTAAAACATGTATTTTTAATGAAGAATTTGTTAACTGTTTCTTTATTTTATAACATCCAATTGGTTGATTGAAAAAACTAAAGAAACAATATATTTTATAAATATTTCCCACATACAATTCTTTATATTTTTTAATGAACCAAGTTATTTGTAATAAAGATGCATATATTATACGAGTTATCTTGCACACACAATGATTTAAAAGCATACGCACTATAAATGATTTATTTATAATGTGTGTATAAAATAATTACCTGATTACCAAAAGAAAACTGCCACATTTTTTGCATACTTTTTGTACAATCAAACACGTGCGTGACGCGTTTTATTAACACTTTCCAGTCTAAAAAAAATATTTTTACTTTTTAAAAATTTGTAAATACATCACTTAAATCGGTACGTATGCAAGATAACTCATATAATACATTCATTTTTACAAATATAACTTGGTTGAAAAAAAATAAAGAAACAATATATTTTATAAATATTTCCTACATACAATTCTTTCTATTTTTTAATGAACCAAGTTATTCGTAATAAAGATGCATATATTATACAAATTATTTTGCATACACAATGATTTAAAAGCATACGCACTATAAATGATTTATTTATAATGTGTGTATGAATATGAAATAATTACCTGATTACCAGAAGAAAACTGCCACACTTTTTGTATACTTTTTGTATTGTACAATCAAACACGTGCGTGACACGTTTTATTAACACTTTCGAGTCTAAATAATGTTTCGACAATATCTTTCCAGTAAAGACAAACCAACAGTAACATAACATCAATGTTATAATTTATAACTCAAAAGTGCGGTTAACCGCGCATGCCGCTAACGCATGCCGCTAACGCATGCCGCATAAAAAATAATATATGATAGAAAATTTATTATAAACATATAATAAATATACATAGATATTATATATATATATACATACATATAATAAATATATATATAAATATATAAAAAAATATATATATAAATTATTAATTATTAATTATTTATATATATAAATATATATATATATATATATAATATATATAAATATATATGTATATATTATATATATATATAATTTATATATATAAATATATATATTTATTATTTATTTATTGTTTACTGTCATTAAAATTATTTAAATTACGTATGCCGTGTTAACCTTTTTCTTCATTATTCTATTTACTCTTGTCACTTTGTTGTCAAATTATCAAATCTCAGAGCGCTATTAGCGCGATCTTCCGTCAAACAAGTTAACCGTACAAGATGCATACATTGCTATTTAGTGCATGTGTTGTGTACGTGTATATACGTGTAGCGCAATACTACTATATATCTATGCATGTGTTGTGTACGTGTAGTATACGTGTTAGCGATGACGGTGACGGTGACGGTGACCACGGTGACGTTTCTTAAATGAAAATTTCTACATTTCGACTTTGCGTCGTAATACCTCTGCTTATAGAATATGTAGAGCAAAAATAAAGACATTTTCCTTATATAATTTAAACCCAAGCTATCGATTAAGCCTAGTAAGAACTCAATCCGTTCAGTAGTTATTGAGGTCTGATAATCTCGAGTACTCTCAACTAGCCGGCTCGCGTAAAGATACACGGAGTGCCTTGCTACTGCTGCGCGGTACTTGGCGCGAGACACTACCGTGTCTCTTGATACATGCGTTTAAGAAACGTTATCTAATCATTAGAGTTTCTTCATCAGTGTTTTAATATTTCAATGTGCATTATCAGCAGAATATTATCAGTGTATTATCATAGTAAAAATGTTTTGTGCAAGAGATGAATTTTGAAGATATAGTATCTGCAATTCATCATGATATAAATATACTCGTTCTTCTTGTAGTGAGGTACCTTTATAATTTAACTTGGATCGCGGTAGCCAATATTATTTCCGGTTGCAAGTTGGTCGGCTGAAATAACGTGAAGCTGTTGCAACTCTACCAAAGTTACATAGCTGTTGCATTCAAGTATAGACACGTAATATTTATTATCATTATCATTTACTTAGATGTCGATCCTCTCAAAACGATTTTGCGACATGCAAAATTTGTAAATCCTTACACAGCATATTTGCCGTACAAAGAATAACATTTCAAAAAATTATTTTATTTCATCTTCTTCATTCTCAAAAAATTTCGAAGTGTATGTCGCAAGTCTCTCGGACTATCGATGAAAAACACGATGAAATTCAATTAAATCAAGATTTTATAAACATTTAATTCGTTAAAAATACATTTAACTCATTCAACTCTTTAATGTTTTATTTTTCTTGATGGAAAATTGTTCTTCTCTGTTTTAATAAACATTGCTTGAGATAATCGATCGACGACTGAAGGACAATGGTATTTTTCGAAATACTGTGCGGCATTGCCGCCGTACTTCTCGCAGTGTATTATTATTTAACATCGACCTTCGATTTTTGGAAATCACGTGGCATTCGTGGACCACAACCGATACCAGGATTCGGTAATTATAAAGATGTCATGCTTGTGAAAAAACACATGGCTGATTATTTGAAGAAAATATAGGACAATTACAAAGATGAATCCATGATTGGAATATTCACTGCCAGGACACCCGTTCTTGTAAAGGATCCAGATTTAATAAAAGATATTCTTATCAAAGATTTTACCAAGTTTGCTGATAGAGGATTTCCTTTGAACGAAAAGGTTCTATATGCATAAATATGTATATTTTAAATCATTTTATAATATTCGAACTAAACGGAATCCATTTCTCAATAATATTGTATGTATTTTTATGTCTTTTTCGTGTGATAAGAATTATTGAAAATTACAAAAATTGTTTCAAATACGTAATAATAAGCAATCTAGTTCTTGTGTAAACTAGCAAATTTTTATCTTGAATTGGAAGATTTATACGATTATATTATATGTAAGATATACCTATAAGATTATATATTTGCGTTTATTGCAGTTACAACCGTTATCGCAACATCTTTTCGGTTTAGAGTTTGAAAGGTGGCGACCTTTACGAACGAGGCTATCGCCCACTTTTACAAGCATTAAATTAAAGAGGATGTTCTCCTTAATGTCGCAGTGTGCCGATCAATTAGAACAATACTTTGAAAAACGGGCGAGCAAAAACGAGCTCGTAGAATGTTGTGAATTGACAGCCAAGTATGCGACCGATGTAATCGGTATTTGCGCTTTCGGCATCGAGATGAACGCTCTGTCCGAAAAAAACAGCGAATTCCGCAGGATGGGAAAATTGTTCTTTGCTCCAACTTGGGGAAATTATCTACGATTTAGATGCATGCAATTCCTGCCGCAAATCCTTTGCAACTTACTCAGTTATGTATATCTGTGAGACCCTTCCATTTTTCAAATAATCCAACAAATAATTGCTAAAAGACGATATTTGCCGACTAGAAAAATATGTAAGGTGCGAGTGGCTGAATCGGCAGGCCTATTCTGTAACGTTTTAATTATAACGCATGCGTTATGCAAAGACTCGTATCTAAAAATTACGAAATAGGCTTGCGAGACTCGAGCCCGGGGGTCTTTCGCTTTCCGGACAACTGCTCTTACCGCTGAGCTATTCAAACCTCACACCTTATGCGACTTATAATCCAGTGTGACGATTCCAGAGCGAAAAATGGTAATGGCTCAAGCTCTGAAAATTATTTTTAGTCTTTTAAATAAAAAAATCAAATTTTTTCTTATAATAAAATTTGTAGAGAACATTGATGCAAATTCAATCATGCGAAATAATGTAACTTTGAAATAATCTCTATCTGATTTCTTCTATTCTAAATTTAAAAATTTGTAATCGCAGTTTTTATTAAGTTTTACATGCTAATAATAAAATTTACAATTAATACAATTCTTTATTATTGCTCTTATTTTATCGAAGATGTTCAAAGTGTTATCTTTTAATCTCGATAGATTTCTAAGAATTCTTTCTTGAAAACTTCTTTAGAATCTATCAAAAACATGACACACACACACAAAGTAGTAGGTTGCTCTTTAAAAAATTATATTTTTTAAATATCACAAAAAATCGAACGATGTCTTTGATGGCGGACTGATAATCAGATTGATTGATAATCAATCTTTTAAAGAACAAATGAATACCATTTAATTAATATCATATTTTAATATTATTCGTGTGTCTATAGAACAATCCGGTTTCGATTCGCTCATCATGCTAATACCACATAATCGATAAATATCTACTTAGCGATAAAACAAAAAGTCATATAATGCTATTATAGTAAATAATAGACTAGCAGACAATGTTAAATGGTCTGTGCCTTAAAAAATGGATTAATCGTAAAAAAAAACTCAAGACCCTTGTGTTAATTATGATGTCAGAAATGAGAGATCATACCAGTTTTATTTTTGCGAAATATATCAAAATATATAAGTTTTTTTTTAATGCGACCACTCATGTTTGATAATACGGATTAGTAAAATACGCCGAAAACTCTCTTTTTGGTTCATGAATTAATAAATAGCTGTAAACAGTAATTCCTATTATTCTGGAAAATATGCGTTAGCAAGATGTCAATGGCTATGTAAGAATAGATGCATATATCTTTGACAGATTACACAAGAAAGATTCTCAAAAAAGAATTCGGAAATATCGAGATTGAAGAATAACACTTTGAACATTTTAAGTATAAAAAAAATAAAATCAATAAAAAAATAAATTACGGCGAATTCATCTTAATTCAGTATTAATCATAAATCTTATTATTAGTATGTAAAACTTAATAAAAACTATGATTACAAATTTTTTAATTTAAAATACAATAAATCGAATAAAGATTATTTCAAGGTCATATTATTTAGCATGGTCATCCTAAATTTTAAATAAATTTTGAATACATAACATTGTGATGAATAATTATACTGATTATATGCATCTGACGTAAATACGGACCTTTGGATCTTTGGATCTTTCTTTGAATCATGAAATATGCAGAAAGTTTTTTATTATTTATAATAATACACACAATATAACATTCCAGAAAATAAATGTTTTATTTTAATAAGATACTTTTGACATTTCAGAATAATTTTTGGCTCATATTTTATAAGATTTCAAAGTCATTATTATTTTAAATAAAAGTATATGATTTCTTTTTACATAAATCAATTCTTTGCATCATTCTACACATAGAAGTAAGAGTTGGAGTAAAATAAATATTTTATAAGATATTTTATATATTTTATGTCAAGTACAATACAAATACGTAAAGTATGACATATCTTAAAATATTTACTTTAAATATTTATTTTGCGACTTTAGCTTAATACTTTTATAGAAAGAACAGTGAGATAAATTGATCCATACAAAAAATTATATGGTTTTATTTAAAAAAGTAAAGATAACTTTAATATCTTAAAAATACAGTGGAATTTCGTAAGAGTGAATTTAGAAATAACGTGCAAAATCCCTTCCATATGTGCTAGACTAGTGTGTGTGTGTGTGTGTGTGTATTTATGTGTGTGAAGTAAGGACAACCTCGCTATTACGTTCAGAGTTTTAAATGGCACGTTATTAAGAGGTTCCAGTGTAATATAAAATAAAAAAAATTATTTTTAAGTTTAAAAACAAAGATATGAAATAAATACTCCATTAAATACAATACACGATTTCAAGGCATTTTTTTGTATATTAAAAATAAAAGTTATTAAAAATACCAAGTTTTTTATCCCCTTATTTTATATACAGGTCGTTTTGTATCGCTTCCTTTCCTATTGCACTGTTAGTTACGAGACATTCTATATATATGTATATAATGTGATGTTAATGATATACATAATTCCTGTAACACAATGAACATAAAAATACCTAGCATATCTACATGTCGTAAATTTTTTTGTATAAAAAACACGGAAACACACAAATAAATAAATTTTTATGCTAACCTTCTTAAACTATGTAACTTTTTTTTCCAAAATTGAATGTACTCATTATTATAACATGTAAAATTTTAATTTCCTGATATCATGTAGGTATGCGTAAAATTATATACATATATATTATATGATCAATAATTAATATAAAATATAAAATTTTATAATAATAGTTATATAAAATTTTACATTATATTTTAGATTACGTAGTGTATAACCTGGATCATTAATGTCGTTTGGAGTTACAATTACAATCAAATTTCTCTATTTAAGAAATATTTAAGAAATCTTTAATGATGTCTCTCTCTCTCTCCCTCTCTGCGCTTACACTAATTGTAATTCAAATTTCTTTGTAATATTTAAATGTATCTTTCTTATACAGTTAATAACTTTTGTACTAAACTACATTATTTTGTGCAATAAAAGAGACATGTTATTATTTCAGATACGTTTAAGTTTAGCAATGTAAATAGTACAGTGGAAATATTTGCATGCACGTTATCGAGAAAAATCAGATACATGAAAAAAGCTAGATATAATATTAAAATTATTATAACAAAGCTTAAACGAAAATCTGACTTTCAAGAATCAAATTTTTTTAACGATATTTTATCATTAAAAATTTTGTATCATAAGTTTTTTTTTAAATATATTACATATAAAAAGAGTAATAAGGTAAAAATATTTAGTTGTTATTTATGTTTTGATAAAAAGGAGAGTAAGAACAACTTTTTTCTATAAAATTATTCTAAAAAATATACCAACATTAGTGTAATCTTGAATGATGAAATCTTCTATCAAAGTGTGATATCAAAATGTGATTATGATTGATTGAGATTGAGTTCACGATATGTTCAACACGCGTATCTCTTTATTTTATATCTCCCCATTTTACCAGAATTTTAGTCTCTTATAAAACGTCCCAAAATTCAATAGTGTCCCAAGATATGAGATAATTAATTAAAAGAAGCCGTATAGTTTTACGTATAAAAAAATGCGATTACATACTTTGCAGGTGCATCATTGCATCAATGAAAAAAGTAATGTCACAGGAAGTTAAGATATCATTGTTTTCAACATTTTCTATTTCTTTTTTATCTTTGCTTAAAAATGACTATATCTTAGCTCAGTTTCTATAATCACCCTGTATATAAACATTCATATAAGCATTTCTATAGTGCTTCACCTTGACATATACATATCTATACAGGGTGTTCGGTATATACTTAAATGTTAAATGTCGAACGTAATAATCAGCATTATTTGTAAAAGCAATATGTAGTAATATATTTGTGAAAGAAATATGTAGTAATAATAATAATAAAGCGATTAGTAATAGAGGAGTAATAAAGAGTAAATAGTAAGAAGTTGGTTTCAAGATATTTATATTTTTTCTATTAATATTTAGAAATTGAAGCATAAAGCAAATGTGAGAAGTGTTTGAAATTTTAATGCTATAAAAATGTTCATGTTTCGAACTTAAAAAAAAAATATATATAGGTACATTGAATTGGTCATTCTTAATAAAGTTTTGAATTGTATTATTTCGGCTTGCTATCCATATATTAGTGATAATCTCGCCAATTAGTAAATAGTGATAATATTGTTGTTTCATTTAGTTTGCATTGTCCACCTGTTTTCTACTTTCTGCCTATCATTTTTTAATACATTCTAATAATATGTGTAATTTATTAGTATTTAGGACAAAGAAAACATCGCAAATATTTATAATATGTTTTGTGTTGTGTCTCATAAAATATATTGGTGACGATGATGTAACCTTGGATAAGTGTAATCATTTAGATCAAAATTCGATTATAATTTATATAGATTTGTATTGATTATAGTTATGTTCTGCTCGCATCTCTTTTGCATCTTGTTTACCCGTTTTGCAAAAGTTTTTAAAATTAATTTCTTCCAATATAGTCAGTACTTCAAAATTTAATTATGTTTGAAGATCCATGTATAAAAAATGATATGGTCCTATTTAAGAAAAACAACTTTGCAGAGATGTATTTACAATATTTGCAGAACCTGTAAAATTAATATCCTATTTTTAGAATTTCAGTATAAACTTTTAACTCTTCCCATGATATAGTTTTTACGTTTAAAAAAAGTATTTTGATAAGTAAATTACTATTACTAATATATTTTCATAACAAAACGTAAAGTTAAAATATTCCATATCTATTGTCCACATTTAATTGCCAGAACTAGAAAAATAAATATATATTTATATCTAAAATACATATCACTCTTTATAGAAAGAATATTAATTATATTTATATAAATAATATAACAATATACATATATATATATATATATATATATATATATATATATATATATATAAAGTATATAAATTTGCAGTTTTTTGCGTGCACTTTAATTTCGAAATAAATATTATATATTTAAATTTCAAATTATATAATGTGTGCGGTTATATAAAGTATATAATATTTCACATTTGTTTATCTCAATTCTCTCTCTCTCTCTCTCTCTCTCTCTCTCTCTCTCTCTCTCTCTCTCTCTCTCTCTCTCTCTCTCTCTCTCTCTCTCTCTCTCTCTCTCTCTCTCTCTCTCTCTCTCTCTCTCTCTCTCTCTCTCTCTCTCTCTCTCTCCTCTCTCTCTCTCTCTCTCTCTCTCTCTCTCTCTCTCTCTCTCTCTCTCTCTCTCTCTCTCTCTCTCTCTCTCTCTCTCTCTCTCTCTCTCTTTCTGTGTGTGCGAGATTATACGTCGTTTTCTTTTGTAATATTGTAATATTAATAAATATTTCCACTAATTAAACAATTAAGATAGTGCTTCACTTGCAATATTAATAAAAAGGGATTTCCAGTAATTAATTACCAATAAATATCAAAAGAGTGACTAAAAAAAAACGTTCGTATATAAACTCGAAATTTAAATAATACTGATATATAACATCGCATCGACAATTACAGTTTCGCATAAGATCAATGTCCATAATTATAATTAACAGCATTACTGAAGATGGTGTGAAAAGAGACGTTAAACAATTAGAAATTTGTTATAATATGTGAAAATTATCTTGTAATATCGTATATAATTCAATGTTATATGACATAATTAAACGTATTTTATTCTCCTATTAGACTTTTATATTGTTGATTGAATATCTAACAATATTTTTCGAGTAATATTTATTTCAATTGTGTCTTGTGCCTCATCACAATCAACTATTATTTCCATTTATATATTTTGCTTAATATATCTATTATACTTATTACATTCTCATGTTCGTATAATAGTTTCTAGAAATTTCTAGAACTGTGGTTCCTCAAGATTTTATTTTTTCTTAAAAAGAGTATGCATAACGAAGTAAGCTTAACATATCATTAATATCATAAAAAAGCTTTTTTTGCTCACATAAATCAAATGAAGCATAATAAACATTAAGATTCTGATTTGCGTCAAAAAGCAGTCTATTAATATGTTATGTTTTTTGCGCTTACATTCTTAAAATTAATTAACTCGAGGTGTGACCTCCTTTTTTCCTTGTCACTATGTATACTGCATCGCGTTAAGCGATATTTTATCGTATATTATATGTTGCACATTGGCGAATACAGTGACACCTATACAAAACATGGATCTCAATACGAGTATATATATTCGAACATTCATGCAGTTCTTTATTATTGCGCCCCACTCGAGTCGATTAGATACTGAATAAGATGCCGAAACTCTTTCGCCTTTTCAGTATCATTGCCATGATCGTTCCGATACAGTCGGACAGGCAATCTTTACCAAATCGATACCGTAATCTGTACGGCGATGGGAATATATCGAATTTAAGTAATATATTCGGAATAGGTATCGGACTCTTGAATTTTCTGCAGCAGGGCCAACGTTATCTAAATCAGGAAATACCGGACACGACCCCTGAATTTGGAGATGTATACGATTTTGTGGTGGTTGGTGCTGGCACGGCCGGTGCTACAATAGCCGCGAGATTAAGTGAAATTCCTCAGACGAAGATATTGCTGATCGAAGCTGGATCCAACGAGAATTTTCTTATGGATATTCCGATAGCCGCTCCCTTCTTACAGCTAAGCAATGACATCAATTGGGATTATCGGACCAAGCCATCTAACAGATATTGTCTCGGTATGAACAACAACAGTTGTAAGTGGCCCAGGGGAAAAGTGATGGGCGGCAGCAGCGTGCTAAACTACATGATCGCCACCAGAGGTGCCGCCGAAGATTACGATCGCTGGGCTGAAATGGGGAATGAAGGCTGGGCTTACAAAGACGTTCTCAAGTACTTCAAAAAACTGGAAACAATCGATATCCCGGAATTGCAGTCAGATACTATCTATCATGGGACTAAGGGACCGTTGCACATCAGCTACCCGTTATTCCGTACACCATTAGCAGAGGCTTTCCTAAAAGCTGGCAAAGAGCTAAGATATCCACTGATAGATTACAACGGAAAGAACACGATAGGATTCGCATATTTGCAGAGCACGATTATGAATGGCACTCGCATGAGCAGTAATAGAGCATACCTATACCCCGCACGCGATCGCAACAATCTTCACGTGACTCATAGGAGCATGGTGAGAAAAGTGCTAATCGATCGTCGTACTAATCGAGCGATTGGTATAGAGTTTACTAAATATGGTCGAATTATCTCCGTGTTTGCGAGGAAAGAAGTGATATTGTGCGCGGGTGCTATCGGATCGCCGCAGTTGCTGATGCTGTCCGGCATTGGACCGGCTAAACATCTTAGGAAACTCGGTATAGATGTTGTTCGAAATGCGCCGGTCGGGGAGAATCTGATGGATCATGTGTCTTTCGGCGGACTGACGTGGACGGTGAATGCACCAGTAACTATAAGAATGAAAGACATGATAAATCCTACTAATCCGTATGTGACGGATTTCCTAATCAGACAATCGGGACCGATTACGATTCCGGGCGCATGCGAGGCCCTCGGTTTCATCGATACCAAGCATCCAGAAAAACGCAGCGGATTACCGGATATAGAATTACTGTTTGCCGGTGGTGGTGTCAAAGGAGATATCATTATTCCGATTGTAATGGGTTTTAATACCCAAATACATCAGATATGGAATAAATACAGCGATCAATACGGCTGGAGCATACTGCCAATGCTATTGAAACCAAAGAGTCGTGGACGGATAAGATTGCTGGCTAACGATGTTAATATTAAACCTGAGATTGTGCCAAATTATTTCGACGATCCGGAGGACGTCGAGACAATGATTGCTGGCATTAAAGCTGCGTTAAAAATTGGTCAAACAAAGGCGATGCAGACATTCGGTTCGCAATTGGCTAACGATACTTATCCCGGATGTGAAAACTACAATTATGATTCCTATGCTTATTGGGAGTGTGCGGTCAGAACGATTTCCTGTACCATCTATCATTTCTCCGGTACTTGCAAGATGGGACCAAGGAAGGATCCAACTGCCGTTGTTGATCCCAAATTAAAGGTATTTGAAAGATACAGTAATTACAAATTTGAAAGATAGAGTATTTACAAAAAATATAGTAAATATTATAACAGATATTATATATAATCTACAATTATATACAAATATGTACAAATTTACGAATTTACATAGCAACGTTCTGTACAGGTAATCGGCATTCAAGGACTAAGAATAGCAGACGCATCCATTATGCCCGAGATTATATCGGCGCATACAAATATACCTGTTTATATGATTGCCGAGAAACTGGCAGATATGGTCAAGGAAGAATGGGGATACTTAAAGAAGCCACTATCGTGATATTTTATGTTTTAAGTTAAACTTTTTGTGAACGTTCAAAATTGCAAATAAAATAAGTGCACTCAATCGATAACGAAAACAACGAGTGTTAAAAATAAAAAAAAAAAACAAATTTTATTTGAATTATTTTTTTCAAATTATTATTTATTTTCTTCACATTGCATTTAAATTAAACTAAAACAATTATCTTATTATTACTTGTAATAATATCTAAGTATATTACAAGGAAAAGCAGAGATTACACAAAAATTGTATTCGAAAAAGTATATTTAAAGTTTAAAAAGTCATCGCGTGCGATTAAATATTCATACGTTAGAATATTTTTTCATTGTAAATATCAAGAAGAGAAGAAAAAAAAGAAGAGACATATAAATGCGAATCTATATGCAAAATATTATTTTTATAATATAATAATAATAAAAAATAATAAAAGTTTTTATATAAAAGAATAATATTCTATATAACTGTTTGACTCTTATTTTTGCGTACTATACTTTGCTCTTCGTTATTTATTTCACTATTTGCATTCAGTAAGTTAAGAGTATTCGTACCTTCTCAGTCACATTAATTTTAACTGATAAATAACTGATACTTTTTAGAAGAAATAATGTTACACAGTGTGTATTAATTAAACTCTTATTAATATAAACTTTATCGACAAATAACAATTCGATGTAAAAGAATATAAATAAAAATCAACTGTTTTACTGATTGTTTCTAATAATGTGATATTGCGTACTAATGTAAAGTGTTTTATTTTAAACAATGATAGAAGAAATAGATCAAATTTTAAATATTTTGGCTTTACACATACATAATTCAATACAATACTTTTGTAAGATATTTATTTTCTGATAGTTCACTTAACTTATTTTTCTTACATTGAATTTGTTAAATCTAAATTGTTTAAAATCAAAATAATTAAAAAAATACAAATACTTTTTAACTTACTATACACGTTATAAACACCGGTTACAATTTTTAGACAAAATAAATGGAATCTCTCTAGTCTAACTGGTTTCAGTAAAAAAGTTCTTAAAATGCGGAATAGAATTAAAATTCTTATGCGAATGTATATGAAATTTCACAGATTTTATATATGTGCGTATATTAGAAAAGATTAGGAAAGATTAACAAAGTTCATCATTTGAATAATTATATTCATTTTATTTTATCCAAATTGATATATGTATATATTCTTGTATATATGTAAATAATAATACATATTGTTTACTATATTTAACAATTTATTATGTTTTCACAAGGAAGATATAACAAAAGTTCGTGATTTCTCCACGTTTATCTTTTATCATATACTTCGTTAAAAGGTTCCAAACTCACTATCGAATTAATTTTAATTTTAATTAATTAAACTGGAGTCGAAGTAGATCAAAGAAATTTTCGAAGGTGAAAAAATGGTAAATGTTCAGATTAACTTACACATCACGGATCATTTTCATTTTTAGTCATATTATAGAGGGTACATTCCTAAGTAATACATGCTTTGGTTAATATGTTGAAATAGTTTTGTATTTATTTATGCATTATATTTATGATATATAATAAATATCTATTTGTACACTCTTTGCTTTATATCAAATTCATAACTCTTTTTTCTCACATCAAATATCAAATATATATTGAATTCTCATTCGCATTAAATAAAGTAATTTGTACATTCTTTCTTTCACATAAAATAACTAGTGTAATTACAAAATGATATTATTATTTAATATGTCTGCAACCTCTTTCAAGTGATTTGACACAACGTTGACATTATAATTACACAAGTATTTGTATAATAAAAAATCCAAGAGTTTCTCCTTTATATATAAGCAATAACATATACGTGTAGTTTGCGCAAATAAATAATATACCTGAAATAATCGACATAATAGCTTTAAAGATATCTGATTTTGCATCAAAGGTTTATACGAGTACTTAAGTAATTATAATATCATCATGGATTAAATCACCTGAGAAAGAAGTTAAAGACACGTTAAAAAAATATTATTTTATAATTACACTACTTTATTCGATGTGGGAAAAGAGAGTGTACCAATTATTTTATTTTATGTGAATCAGAATTCGATATATATTTGATATTCGATGTAAAAAAGAATTATGAATTTCATGTAAAAGAAAGAGCGTACAAATAGATATTTTTTATGTATCAAACAAAGAAACAGAATGGCTGTGTTTTTCATTATTCGTAAATATAATACAAGTAATAAACAGGAGTGCATGTACATAATAGAGAGAGGCACAAAGCCCAGACATATCGCGCGTAACAGTCATCTGACGTTGTATATCGTACCAGAAACAAAGTACACCAAATTTTTTACACGCGTTGTCATAGAGACGATGGACTATAGAGATGCGAATAATATTGTTCGGCACGATTTCATTGATACACTGCGCGAATTAAAAAAACATTCAGCAAAATTGGGCGATATTGGTAAATGACAACTATTTGACTTTATAAATATTTTTTATCATGTAACTGTTTCTTAGATAAAAAATACGAATATGAGTATATGAAATGTCAGTGCATCACATATTATATCTATATATATAAGTACCGTCTGTCTGTCTGTCTGTCTGTCTGTCTGACCGCGAACTCCTTCATTTGTGGACCGATCTTCACGAAACAGGTACCAAAATTTTGCAAATTTTTCGGAGATGGCTACTATGTGGTTTTTTTTTAGTTTTACACCCCCACCCACCCACGCAATCACGCATTTATTGATTTATTTCCACATTTATGGATCGATTCTCTCGAAATTGGTATCAAAATTTTGTAAATTTTTCGGAGATCGCTACGTCGTGGTCTTTTTTAGTTTTACATTCCCACCCACGCACCCACCCACGCAATCACACATTTATTGACCACGCAATCACACATTTATGGACCGATTTTCTTGAAATTGGTACCAAAATTTTGCAAATTTTTCGGAGATAGCGACGTCGTGGTCTTTTTTAGTTTTACACCCCCACCCACGCACCCACCCACGCAATCACGCATTTATTGCCCTACTTCCACATTTATGGAT
This sequence comes from Lasius platythorax, assembly GCA_963971435.1. Classification (NCBI taxonomy): domain Eukaryota; kingdom Metazoa; phylum Arthropoda; class Insecta; order Hymenoptera; family Formicidae; genus Lasius; species Lasius platythorax. The sequence goes on from OZ020544.1 coordinate 4,410,334, forward strand.
CGATTTTCTCGAAATTGGTATCAAAATTTTGCAAATTTTTCGAGGATGGAGACGATGGTGGTTTTTTTAAGTTTTATACCCCCACCAACCTACCAACCCACGCACCCACCCATGCAATCACGCATTTATGGACCGATTTACTCGAAATTGGTACCAAAATTTTGAAAATTTTTCGGGGATGGCTACTATGTGTTTGTTTTTTTAAGTTTTACAATCCCACCCACGCACCCACCCACGCACTCACGCATTTATGGACCGATTTTCTCGAAATTGGTAACAAAATTTTGCAAATTTTTCGGGGATGGCTACTGTATGGTTTTTTTAAGTTTTACACCTCCACCCACCCGCCCACCCACGCACCCACACACGCACGCACACACACGTACGCATACGCACACGCACGCAAACACACATACACAATTTTTCAGAAATCACCTTTTGGTTCTGGCGTTCTTGGGTGAGAGCATTTATTTATTAATCGTCAAATTTAAAAAATCACTTCTTATTGGTAATAACGTTTTATATTTCTTGACGTGAGTCATTTCATAAATGACTATAAATAAGTTGCTGGTTTCACATCTTAGTCAGAACCAAAAGGTGATTTCTGAAAAATTGTGTATGTGTGTGTGCGTGCGTGTGTGTGCGTGCGTGTGTGGGTGCGTGGGTGAGTGGGTGAGTGGAGGTGTAAAACTTAAAAAAACCACATAGTAGCCATCCCCAAAAAATTTGCAAAATTTTGGTACCAATTTCGACAAAATCGGTCCATAAATGTGTGAGTACGTGGGTGGGTAGGTGGGAGTGTAAAACTTAAAAAAAAACCACAAAGTAGCCATCCACGAAAAAATTTGCAAAATGTTGGTATCAATTTCGAGAAAATCGGTCGATATATGTGAGTGCGTGGGTGGGTGCGTGGGTTGAAATGTAAAACCTAAAAAAACCACATAGTAGCCCTCCCCCAAAAATTTGCAAAATATTGGTACTGTAACGTGCCACCTTTCGAGCACGGCTCGTATGCGCTCAGTCGGGATCAAGGTTCGAAAGGGGTACGAGAGAACCAGGCGTGTGTTTATGATGTGTAATTGTTTATTGAATAAATCAGAATGCATGTACAGAATGAGAATGTGTCGATGTACAAGATGGGTGCGAACGCTGCGTGTGTGTGTGTGTGTGTGTGTGTGTGTGTGTGTGTGTGTGTGTTTGTGTGTGCGTGCGTGCGTGTATATGAGGTATATATCTACAGCATGTAAGAATGGGCGTGAGCGGTCTGTATGCGTACGTGGATGCAAGCGGTACGAATATTTACAGTGTGTAAGAATATGTGCGCGAACGGTACGTGAACGCAAGCAGTACGTATCTTTACAATGTGTAAGAAATATGCGTGAACGGTCTGGATGCGTACGTGGATGCAAGCAGTATGAATATTTACAGTGTGTAAGAATATGTGCGCGAACGGTACGTATGTGTACGTGAATGCAAGCGGTATGTATATTTACAGTGTGTAAGAAATATGCGTGAACGGTTTGGATGCGTACGTGGATGCAAGCAGTATGAATATTTGCAGTGTGTAAGAATATGTGCGCGAACGGTACGGATGTATGCGTGAATGCAAGCGGTATGTACAATTATGGCGTGTACGAATCGTGGATTCCGAATGCAGCGGTCGGCTCGGATCGTGCGGTGAAAGTCTTTATTTATTCGATCGAGCTCACATAAATGCAATCAGCATTTCGCGCTTTAAAGTTCGTGGAACTTGAACGCCGGTTTGTTGTTATCGCGTTTTTGCGTTTTTCTCGGCTCTTTAAACGCCGGGCGAGCGCTTTTTATACGCGTGAATGCGATAGGCGCGGGGCGTGCGGGCACGCGGGCGCGGGAGCGCGAGAGCGCTAGGCGAGAGAGCGTCAGGCGGGAGAGCGTGAGGCGCGAGAGCGCGGGGCGCGCGAGCGCGCGTCGTGAGAGCGTCGGTCTCGAGAATGCGCCAGATTACCGTGGCGGTAATTAACGTATTGCGAGATTTTTTGGTCGGGATGTCAGCGGGAGGCGACGATTAGACGGGAGCTCCCGTCGGCGGCAGGTGACTCCCTACCCGTGGAATAGCGTCGTCGCGTGGTTCGGTCGGATTTTCGAATCTACTGAGAACTCTCTAAGCACCGTCCGTCTGTCTGTATGTCCGCGAACTACTTCCGCATTTGTGGACCGATCTTCTCGAAACTGGTACCAAAATGTTGCAAATTCATCGGGGAGTGCCACTATGTGGTTTTTTTTAGCTTTGCACCCCCACCCACCCACGCAATCACGCATTTATTGATTTATTTCCACATTTATAGACCGATTTTCTTGAAATTGGTACCAAAATTTTGCAAATTTTTCGGAGATAGCGACGTCGTGGTCTTTTTTAGTTTTACACCCCCACCCACGCACCCACCCACGCAATCACGCATTTATTGCCCTATTTCCACATTTATGGATCGATTTTCTCGAAATTGGTATCAAAATTTTGCAAATTTTTCGAGGATGGAGACGATGGTGGTTTTTTTAAGTTTTACACCCCCACCAACCCACGCACCCACCCACGCAATCACGCATTTATGGACCGATTTACTCGAAATTGGTACCAAAATTTTGAAAATTTTTCGGGGATGGCTACTATGTGTTTGTTTTTTTAAGTTTTACAATCCCACCCACGCACCCACCCACGCACTCACGCATTTATGGACCAATTTTCTCGAAATTGGTACCAAAATTTTGCAAATTTTTCGTGTGTGCGTATGCGTGCGTGTGTGTGCGTGCGTGTGTGGGTGCGTGGGTGAGTGGGTGGGTAGAGGTGTAAAACTTAAAAAAACTACAGTAGCCATCCACAAAAAATTTGCAAAATTTTGGTACCAATTTCGAGAAAATCGGTCCATAAATGTGTGAGTGCATGGGTGGGTAGATGGGGGTGTAAAACTTAAAAAAACCACATAGTAGCCATCCCCGAAAAATTTGCAAAATGTTGGTATCAATTTCGAAAAAATCGGTCGATATATGTGTGAATGCGTGGGTGGGTGAGTGAAGATGTAAAACTTAAAAAAAAAACAACATAGTAGTCATCTCCGAAAAATGTGCAAAATATTGGTACCAATTTAGAGATAATCGGTCAATAAATGTGTGAGTGCGTGAGTGAAGGTTTAAAACTAAAAAAACACATAGTAGCCATCCCCGAAAAATTTGCAAAATTTTGATACCGATTTCGAGAGAATTGGTTCATAAATGTGGAAGTAGTTCGCGGAAAATTTGCGAAATTTTGGTACCTGTTTCGTGAAGATCGGTCCACAAATGCGGAAGGAGTTCGCGGTCATACAGACAGACAGACAGACGGTATTTATATAAATAGATAGATATACATATAAGAAAGCTTTGAGGCCCGCGCTTCGCGCGGGCCGAAAAGCTAGTTATATCATATTTACTATTAAAAGGATAGAAAAATTATAATTTTTGATACTGGAACACTAATAAGATTATTTGTAACAAAAAAAAAATAACATTTTAGATTTGACCGATAGCTTGATAGCTGCTCAAGCATTCGTATTTTTCGCTGCTGGCTTTGAAACTTCATCGTTGACCATGAGTAACGCCCTTTACGAGTTGGCGTTAAATCAGGAAATACAAGACAAGCTACGTGAGGAAATTAATGAAGAATATATAAGACATAATGGCAATTTTACATATGAGAATATCAAAAAAATGAATTATTTGGATAAAGTTTTCAAAGGTACGTCAATCGAAAAAAAAAATATGATAGATAGTCAGTTACAAAATAGAAGTCGGCGCTTTGATTTAAGTGTCGTATTCCGTCATTTGTCCATATTGCATCAGAGTAGGGCTGCCATCCGTCCGGTTTTCCCCGGATTTGTCCTAGTTTTTTGAGCGTCCGGGAACGTCCGGGGGGATTTTTCAAAGTAGTCCGAGTTTTGAGCGCGTGACACAAGGCGGTGCGCGCGTCGCATTTCGAGACTGTGTTTTTTTACGCTGTGCGTCCGCGCGTCGCGCTGCGTGCGTCGCATTTTGAGGCTGTGTCTGTATCACGGTCTTACATACAGGTCTGGAAACGAAGCCAATATTTGGTGGTGGGGGTAGTCGCCTTAGCGTCCGAGAATTAGTTTGGCAAGGGCGGCGCTGCGAATTATGGTACCTGGTTAGAATACCTCACATAACTGATATTAATACCACGATTCTGTGATTGTAATAATTTAATATTGTAATAATTTAATATTGTAATAATGTAATAATTTAATTTCAATTTAATCACACGGTTTTGTATATCATACATATATATATATATAAATAGGTTAGGATTTCATGCACAGGGCGCTTGCGCTATCCGTACTTTAATTTGGCAGCGCCGCCCTTGCCAAACTAATTCTCGGACGTTAAGACGACCACCCCCACCACCTTCGTTTCCAGACCTGTATGTAAGACCGTGGTCTGTATACGTTGTGCGTGCGTGCATGTGTAAAAGCCATAAGGCTGCGGCCTCTAGCGCATGTTTTGAAACCCTGGTGTCCCAATCTAACAGACAGCCGACTAATTGTAAGGGAAATTTACTTCGCAATATGTGACAATAAAAAAAATAAAGGAATCAATGACTTCATTGTGCAAGCCGATCACCCGTCTTTTTTCAAGTCTTTTTTCGATCAACTGTTTTTTTTCACGAGTCCATCATCGTTTACCGAACTACTCAACAATTTAGCAATAACCGGTACGTTACAAAACTTAATATTTTTATATTTATTCTGTTTTTCGGGTACTACAGCAAAAAATTTTTATTTTGTTTTTTGTTTCGTGGATAATCTTATAATATAGACCTGTGAATTGTGACACATATAATTAGTTGCTGAGAATTTCTAACTTTCATTTTCAGGGCAAACACTATATTTTCATCAATATGCCAAAACGTAAATGTACATTCAATGATGAATTACAAAAAAAGTTTCCGATGTTCAAAAAAGGGAAATTTGATTGGGAAGTTTTATGTACAATATGTGATTCAAAAATTTCAATTGCTAATAAAGGAGTCACTGATATAAATGAGCATATTGCTACATTAAAACATAAAATGAGATTTCGAAGTCAGGCAGGAACTTCAAAATCTGTCATGGAAACATATATTACTAAGCCTGAAACTGACGACAATATTAGAGCAGCAGAAGGTGCTATAGCATTTCACACAGTCAATCACCATATGTCTTTCAATTCATTAAACTGTACAAATTCCTTGAACAAGGAATTGTTTTCTGAATCAAATACGGCAAAGAAGATGTCATGCAATCGCACTAAGGCAACTGCCATAATAAACAACGTGCTGGCTCCTTTGTCAACCACTGAACTTATGAATAACTTCCAAAGCATTGCATTTGTAAGCGTTTCTACTGATGCTAGTAATCACGGAAGCATCAAATTATTTCCAATTATTATTCAGTACTTTGATTATCGAGCAAATGGAATCACTTCAAAGCTGTTGGAAATAGAAACTGCTGCAAATGAAACATATATCTGATACAATTACTGGCTTGATTATAAAACAACTTAAAAAATTCAATATTCTATCCAAGTGCATTGCATTTTCCGGAGATAACTGCAACACAAATTTCGGCGGAAGACAACGATCAGGAACAAACAATGTTTTCACCAAATTAAAATCACAATTACAAAGTAATATTATAGGTGTAGGTTGTTCAGCGCATATTATTAACAATGCTGTTCAACATGGATGTGACATCTTACCTCTGGACGTGGAATCTATTATAATGAAAATTTATAACTATTTCTCAATTTACACAGTACGGACTGAAACTTTGAAAGAATTCTGTGTTGAGGCAGATACCGAATATAGACAGTTATTGTATCATTCAAAAACTCGGTGGTTAAGTTTGTTCCTGGCGATTGAACGAATTCTTCAACTTTATGAGCCCTTGAAAGATTACTTTGAACATATAGAGAAACCACCAGTTCTGATAAAAAAATTCTTTGAAAATGAACTATCAGAAGCCTACATGTTTCTTATTCACTCGACTATGAATATATTCCATACAAGAATCGAAAAATTAGAAAAAAATGACAATTCTATTATCGAAACAAAAAAGATACTGTTATCTATCACTAAAAACTTGGAAGACAGAATAACAAATAATTTCATACCGATCAAGATTCAAAATATTTTGAAAAAATTCTTAGGTGAAGATATGAAAAAAGATTTTCTAAAAAATTCTGTATTCTTTTACAAAGAAATAAAAGAATATATCCAAAGCTGGATTGAACCCTTAAATGAGTTCACTGTATTCGAATGGATGGATTTGGCAACGACAACTGAAAATATTTCATGGAGCAGTGTTCAATCCTGCATTTCATTTTTAAATGAAAGAAATATTACAATAAATGATACCGAACTGTTTGATCAATGGATAAATTTAAATACATTTTGTCAACAGCTTACTGAAGAAGATAAAAAATTGAATATGAACGAATTATGGCTGAAATTTTTCAAAACGCCTAATGCCTATACTTATACCGAATTAATCAAAATCGCGCAGTATTTTTTTAGCATTCCTGCTCACAATGCTTCCGTTGAAAGAATTTTTTCTTTAATAACATCTCAGTGGACTAAGGAGCGTAACGCTTTGGAATTAAATACTGTTTCTTCATTGATGAAGTTGAAATATAATTTCAAAAACTTTAATTGCTTTGAATTTTATAAGTTTCTTCTAACGAAAAAAGAAGTTCTAATTTCAATTGGAAAGACTGAAAAATATAAGAAAAATTTAGAAATATCATAAATAACATTAATAATTATTTTATAAAATCATTTGAATTTAAGTTGGTTTTATTTATTATAAAAATAATATTTTTGTTTTTCTTTTCTCTGATCTAAGTCATTTAAATTTAAGTTGATTTTATTTATATTATAAGAATAATAATTTTGTTTTTATGTTCTGTGATCTAACAATAAGCCATTTAAATTTAAGTTGATTTTATTTATTATAAAAATAATATTTTTGTTTTTATTTTCTCTGATCTAAGTCATTTAAATTTAAGTTGATTTTATTTATATTATAAGAATAATAATTTTGTTTTTATTTTCTGTGATTTAACAATAAGTCATTTAAATTTAAGTTGATTTTATTTATTATAAAAATAATATTTTTGTTTTTATTTTCTCTGATCTAAGTCATTTAAATTTAAGTTGATTTTATTTATTATAAAAATAATATTTTTTTTCTTTTCTATGATAATCTATAAGCCATTTGATTTTGAGTTGATTTTATTAATTATAAAAATTAAATTTTTATACTAATTGTTTTATATGTACTGTATAAATTGTCCAAACATAAAAATTAATAAAGTTTCTATTAATATGTATATTTTTAACTTTTAATTTGTGATTTTTATGGTTTTGAAATTTCTCCTGTCTCTGTATTGAGTTTTTAAAATTTCTCCTGTCCTTTCTCAAACCCTGCCTCCTTTCGACTGCCTACCTCTTGACTTGGGGGCACAGTCAGGCAGAACGACTAACATTACTTAACTGCCAAACACGACTGCGCACGGGGTATTGTCGGAACCTCAGGGCATCGGTTGGGATCATTGACAGCGGAAAAAATAATATTGTAGTAGTCATTATTACTATTATTAATTATTATTAATAATTCTCAGTAATAATGACTATTAATGATTATTAATAATTCAAAATAAAAAATTCTTCTATTTTTATCGCTTTAGTAGTTGCAATAATTTCACATTATGAATTATGGGTGTCCGGGTTTCAGTCGGAAAAGTCCGGGGTTTTAAACCTTTCAGTCCTAGGTCAGTAAAATTACAGATGGCAGCCCTACATCAGAGGCATCTCCAAAATAATGTTATTAATGCTCCTCGGTTAATAGGCCCAGAAGCAAGAGGTCGAAAAAATTAAATGTCGCTGTTAATTATTTAAAATTATTAAAAATTGAAATAATACGATTTAAAATGTCATATAATTATAATAAATCAGTCCTCCGTTGAGAGTATAAAATATCTGGAAAAAGGCGTATCCCAATAAACACAAGCTAACAGCAATATAACATTAATGTTATAATTTCCCACTCAACAATGTAACTGCAATGTTTTATGCCTTGTACGTAACAGTTATATTGTTGAGTGGGAAATTATAATGTTGATGTTACGTTGCTGTTAGCTTGTGTTTACTGCTGGGATGCAACCTATCGATATTCCTATCAGAAGCGAGCCAAAACTAGGAAAAAATTAATTATCGCTGCTAATTAATTAAAATTAATAAAATTGGAAATAATACTGTTTAAAATGTCAAATGAGTATAATCCGTTGAGAGAATAAAATATCTGAAAAAAGGCGTATGTAACCTATCGATACTCCTATCAGAAGCAAGTCAAAACTAGCAAAAAATTAATTATCGCTGCTAATTAATTAAAATTAATAAGAATCAAAATAATAGTGTTTAAAATATCAAATAATTATAATAGAACAGTCCTCCGCTGAGAGAATAAAATATCTGGATAAAGGCGGATGCAACCTATTGATACTCCTATCCAAAACGATCGAGCCAAATCTATGACAAAATTAATTGTCGCTGCTAATTAAGTCAAAGGCAAAGACAAAGTCAAAATCAAAGTCAAAATCAAAGTCAAAGTAAAAGTCAAAGTCAAATAATTATATATGACAACACTCACGTGCCGTACTATTTTATTATTATTATATTATATAGCATATTCCCACACAGCACAAATGGCTGGCTGTTTGCCGACTGATAGTCGACATTTTTTAGTCAACTTAAAGTCGACATCTTAAGTCGACGTTTAGTCAACTATTTTTAGGATGGTTTATTGTCGACTTTAACTATTGACTGTAAGTCGACTCAAGGTCGACTATTTCAGAAAATTTAAAGTCGTCTTTCGGCAAAGCGAAAAGTCGACTATAAGATATATTTTCGTCTTACCGAAAAAGACAACATAAAAATGATCTTTTTGGCCAATCTTTTCGGTCAATAAGTAGTGTTATTTTATATGTACCGCGTAAATACATGTGCTGGCAGAGCGTGTTGCTTTGCGCACTTATGCGTTACTCCTACCACACGTTGTGATAACAGCCATTAGTTCGAATCTGGTATCACTGTGAACTGCGACCTCTTTATTCCCAGCGATCGAAGGAAGCGGACGTGGAGAAATAGAGGTAATTATAATCCAAGATAACCTCACAATTAGTTTTATAATTAGTTATATAATTAAAAATATGAAATAAAAGATTAAGAAAGAATAGAGATTTACATATATTACAATATTTTTAACTCACACTAGCTCATTTTTCGGAAAATTTAAAATATAAAATTTAAGGTTATATTGGAAAAGCATGTAAAAATATCTTATTAATTGTTAGATACATGAACATTGTTATAAAAATAAAAATATATTTTATTAACTTTATTCAACTAATAGTTATTTTGCTAAGATCACAAAATTTTTAATTGTTAGCACATTAAATCATATGCTCTGTCACATGTCTGCTTCGCTACAAACTTTTATTATCTTTCTGTTACAGATATCTGTGCTGGTGGTATATCTGTGGTTATACGCAAGTGTTGGTCTTTATTGCTTATATTGCAAGCCTTTCTCCTGTGGCACGACAAACTTTTCTGCTGTTATTATCATATAGAGCATTACTAAAAAAATAAATATATTTATCATTCTAATACATTGTTGCCTGTGTGTTTATTATTAATATACTTATTATATAATTATTATTAATAAATTTTTATTTTAATAGTGGCATTTCTCAAAAACTTAATTAATTAAATTTTATTATACTTTAATTGTATAATATTGTTACAATAATACAATAATTGTATTGTTGTAACAATATTATACAATTAAAGTATAATAAAATTAAATTAATCAAGTTTTTGAGAAATGTCACTATTAAAATAAAAATTTAATAGCTAATATAAATGACTCTAAGTTGACATATAATTGCCATTATAATGACTAAAAGTTGACTTATAATCGCCATAAAGTCGACTTTTAAGTCGACTTTTTAGCTGACTGATAGTGGACTATAGTCGAGTCATTTGTCGGCTGTTAGTCGACTATAAGTTGACATTCAGTCTGACTTTGAAGTCGACTTTTGACTTTTTCTGCCGACTGATAGTCGACTAACAGTCGACTTGGTGCTGTTTGGGGTACGTTTATGCTTTTTTGATTTTTAATCTTTAATACGCTTTAGATTTAAATAATGATCACTATGTTTGCGAGTTACCTCATACTTGTTATTGGTTTGTGACCTTTGCGCTCCTCCTTTCGCCCTAGCTCTACCCTGGCTTGCCTTTTCTCTTTATTATATTTGTCTTGAAAGTTATCATATCTCTACTAATAGATATTGCAGAATAATTATAATTGTTAAAACTTGTATAAGTCGCAGGATCTCTGCTTAAATATTAAAATTCAGCATTTTACAAGAAGCCTAAACTTTGTATAAAATGCCGTCGTACAAAGTGATTTATGAAAAAACTAAGCCATTTTACTGACATTACAAAAGATCATTCAAATTTATCAATTTTCTAATCCATAATTGCTTACATCCTTGTGTGTACTCTTCTTCTCTCATCAAAACGATATTGTGAGCTAAATGTTGCGAAAAAATAATATACATACGAGATAATATCTCTCATGTTAACCTTACATATAATTGTATGTATAATTTACAAGATATAATGCAGTGCACACATCCTACTTATTATATATTATAGTTACCTGAACGCTATTATAAAATCATGGTAAACCCAGAGCAGTACGTTTCACTTGATAATATGAGCAAAAGGAATGTATCGCATATAATCAATGAGTTTGCCAAAGATCTAAAAAATATATCTGGAAAATGTATGGATGTTGGTTGCGGACCCGGGGATATAACGAGGGATATTCTTCTTTCGGCTCTTAATTCAAAAGCAACAATGATTGGTAAGAAAAAATAATAAATTATAAGATTATAACAGCTTCCTTACGCGCACACATACACATACATTGTATCATGTAAATAATTATTAGATAATGCAACAATTATACATTATAAAGGTACAGATATTATGGAGAATATGATCGAATACGCGAACAAAACATACGGTGACAAGGAACGACTCGAATTCGAAGTGTTGGATATTCAAACTAAAAACTTGCCCGAGAAATACATTTCGGAATTTGATCACATATTCTCATTTCACGCTTTACAGTGGTGCTCTGACATTCGGTAAGAAAAATTATTAAAGAGTAAATTAATATTTTTGTCGTAAGAAAGGACTTTTATATACGACTTTACTTGTATACTTTTACATAACTGTGTTTCAACAAAAATACTAATAGATATATATTTTAAAAAATATATACAATTAACAATTATTTTCGTTGTTCAACAGCCAAACGTTTGAGAATATTTATTGTATGCTTCGACCGGGTAAAACTATGCTTATATTAAGCGTAGCGCAATATGCAGCCTTCTTTGAATCTTTGGAATCTATGGCGCAAGATATACGATATGCATCGTACATGGGGGTGAATATTATTATATCAAGGATGTGGTGTATAAGAAAAAAATTGTAAAATAATTTGTAATTTCCGTTTTGTATTAAATTTCAATTATTATCAACTCTCATCAAATTCCGCGGAAGGTATGCTTAAAGATGGCTAACATGGGTGATTCAATTGCTCTAAATACTAGTATTATTCTACATTTAAATTCGGATTTAACTTATTATTTTACTTATTGATCAGCTTGTGAAGATAACGATATCAAATATAGCAGTCCGCAGTATGCTCAGTATCTATGAAACCCCTTTCTTTATATAAATAAAATATTATATGTGTATATATATATATATATATATATATATATGTACATTGCAATTTTTTAACTATAGATTGTCAATTATCTTTATACAGGACAAAAAAAAGTATGTTGGGCCATTTCATTATTCGGCACGACCTCGGGAAGATCTAAAAGAATTATTGGAAGATATTGGATTTCAAGTTCATCATTGCAGTCATCGGGAGATAAGCAACTGTATGAGTACAGAAAAATTTATGTGTAAGTAATTTTTTTGATATGCATGCTAAAATTAAATTTTAGGCTACGTGATTATTATGATTTTCTTATTTTTTCCACCGTTCATTTGAATTATAATTCTAACTTAATCGTATTGTTGATTTCGACAGCCTTTGTTACTGCACAGTACACTTTTGCATTTTTGGATAAGATGCCGCATAATCTAAGGGAGGAATTTAAGAATGAGTTTACACGTATGTACACGGAAATAAATGTTAAAGAATACAGAGATAGACAAGGTTACTCTAAGCTACATGATGAAGAGAAGGAGACGGATATTTCTTCTGCATTCTTTATACTGGTAGCTTATGCACAAAAGAATGTTTCATAAGGATTATATAGTTTACATGGATATCTAGATATTGCAATTTTTTTCATCTCTGTAAAATTATACACAACTGATGTTATTTACAAATTAAAGGAATTGATATTAATCAATTGTACATTCGTGTTCTTTTGTTTTTTTTGTGATACATTTCAATCTTTTAGTAGGTCCCATTTGCGCTTCTATCACAATTCTATTAAAAATTTTATCAGAATTTCCATAAAGATACTATTTGATATTTAAAAAGAACTTTACCTGCAAAACTCATTGCTGCTCTCTGGGTTTGGATCTGTTGTAATTAAGAAAAGAAGAAAAAAGGTTGTATGTTCAAAATACACTTGCAATCCATGGTCGAAGATTAATATGCTATATAAGATTAATATGCATATCGTATTGATATTTGCAGTCGTTTAATTTTTAATATCACATCTTATATACAAAATAGAAAAGGAAGTAAAATGTTACAAAATTGATATGAAGAAGCTCATGAAAAAAGAATTACTCTAAGCAATTATGAGTTTTTAAAAACATTTTTTTGGGTGGAAGAGGAGTTACGTGACATCGTTTTCGTTTCTTTAGCTACACCCTGTATTAACATATTTGCATCAAGATGATGCAAATGACTGACGTAAATAATTATTGATTTGAAATGAATTAATCGAATTAATCATCATTTAGTATATGTTAGCATCGTGATAATTATAAAGTGATATTTCGCTGTTAGAGAACTTTTACTTGATCGTCCTTAAAGGGAAATTATTAACATTATGTCGGATATCAGAGATAGTTAGAAGAAAGAGATGGATAAATTAACGTCGAATGATCAATTAATATCTATCGTAAAATAATATTTATCTTATTTTAGTGTAATCTCTTCTATATATATTCTCTTTTTTTATCCATTCGTTTAACTACTTCATTGCTAAGTATAATAATTTCCTAATTTTTCGATCATGCTTTCGAAAATGTAATAAAATAATTTTATATTAGATTTTCAAGTTACAGGGTATGTTGGTAGAAAATTTAGCACACATACATATATAGAAATTATTAAAGTATTTGATAATATAAATAAAGATGATGCTGAGATTTTTTCTCGTTTCACAGTTTCAACGGATTATAAATGTTAAAGAATAACAGATGAGAGAGTCTTATTTCATGAAGATGTGGTATTAAAAATTAAACAACTGCAAATATCAATGCGATAGCATAAAATTTATAAATAATATAAAAAACTATAATTATATATAAAATTAATAAATAATATTCTCTGTGCTCAGTATGTCAAGGACTCTTTTTTTATTAGAAAGATTTTAAAAGATAAATGACAATAGTGATTAGAATTGATAATAGGCAATAGTGATTAGAATTGATAATAGGCAATAGTGATTAGAATTGATAATAGGCAATAGTGATTAGAATAAATAATAGACAATGATGATTAGAATAGGTAATAGACAGCAGTGATTAGAATAGATAAGATTAGATGACTGTTCCCACACCGCACAAATGACTGTTTGCCGACTGAGAGTCGACATTTTTTAGTCAACTTGAAGTCGACTTTTTAAGTCGACGTTTAGTCAACTATTTTTATGATGATTTATTGTCGACTTTAACTATTGACTGTAAGTCGACTCAAGGTCGACTATTTTCAAAAAATTAAAGTCGTCTTTCGGCAAAGCGAAGAGTCGACTAAAAGATATCTTTTCGTCTTACCGAAAAAGACAACATAAAAATCATCTTTTTGGCCAAGAAAATTAAATTTGGACATTTTTAAAGACTTAGTCAATTTAATTTCATTATTCTTCAATTGTATTATTGTAACAATATTATACAATTAGAGTATAATAAAATTAAATTAATCAAGTTTTTGAGAAATGTCACTATTAAAATAAAAATTTAATAGTTAATATAAATGACTCTAAGTTCCCAGTGAGAAATGATAGGTCGGAAGGACGACTATTAGACGACTATGTCGTTTATGATTGAGATTAGTATTAGTATATTTAAACCATTTTTCAACTAATCGAAAATTTTGTTTCTACCCAGCCAGAAATATTAATAATATTGCGAATATTTCTATAAGATTTCTATTGTCTTTTAGTCAATTTTACATCGAAACAAATCTGGAAGCGAGCAGAATCTGCAGCTTTTAGCCATTTATATAATTTATTAAAATAGTGTAATTTATTCGCTTACCGCTATGCGGCGCATTATTCACTTTCTATACCCGTATTCGAGTTCTTGTCATGAGCATATATAAAGCCTGCAAAATGCGGTTAATAACATATATATGTAATTATTTCTATCAGTTTAATTTCTGATACGATTCCCGTACAGGGGAATTCAGATATTGAACTGATTTTTGGAAAATCGGACAGATAAATGTCCGGTTTTCACTTATTCGGACAATTTCTGTCTGAATAAGTGAAGATATTTCGTTATTTTCTACTTAAGATATAAAATAGAAATTTATCTGGCCCGATAGAAATCGACTTGACGTCCATTACGCAGTTCGAGTCGACAGGCGATCGACATGAGAGACAAAGAGAGGTCGATGTCTATTTCGATTTTATTTCTCACGTTTTATAAAGGTCTAATTTGAAGGACACAAAAACGTCTAATCGACCAAATTTTAGACGTCTATATCAACCGATCTCCTCGGTTGAAAAGTCGTTGATTCGACGTCTTTTCAACTGATAATTTCTCACTGGGTTGACATATAATTGCCATAATAATGACTACCCATATAGCATTAAGTTGTCTGCAAGACGTCCTTAAGACATCCACCATAATTTGTAGACGTCGTAATATTAACCTGAAAGACGTTGTGAAGACATCTGCAAGACGTCTTATGTCCAAAATTTCAATGTCGTGAAGTCGTCTTAAAAGACCAAAGAAGGAAGTCTTACGTAAGACTATATATTGGAAAAAATGGCGGGAAATTTGAATCCGCGTTCCAGGCAGGGAATATATAAGGTCTGTTTTTTATAGCTGAACTGGCTGCACTATTTCAGAGTTTATCTTCTTCTTTCTAATGTGGAGTAAAAAAAAACTCTGAACTAGTGCAGCCAGTTCATCTATAAAGAACAGACCTTATATATTCCCTGCCTGGAACGCGGATTCAAATTTCCCGCCATTTTTTCCAATATATAGTCTTACGTAAGACTTCCTTCTTTGGTCTTTTAAGACGACTTCACGACATTGAAATTTTGGACATAAGACGTCTTGCAGATGTCTTCACAACGTCTTTCAGGTTAATATTACGACGTCTACAAATTATGGTGGATGTCTTAAGGACGTCTTGCAGACAACTTAATGCTATATGGGTATAAGTTGACATTCAGTCTGACTTTGAAGTCGACTTTTGACTTCTTCTGCCGACTGATAGTCGACTTGGTGCTGTTTGGGTTACCTATGTATAATTATGGTTAATCGTCGTCCTATCGGACCATAAATTTTAACGTTTTTAGAAATTAATAATTAAAATATCAAAATTCATGCTTAGTAAACATTACTATAGCATATTACCGTGTTAATCTTTTTCTTTATTATTATTTACTTACTTGTCACTTTGTTGTCAAATCTCAGAACGCCGCTAGCGCGATCTTCTGTCGTGCGCGTGAACAGTACAAAACTAATACATGTTTGCATGTTACATGTGTTGTGTACGTATATATGCGTGTAGCGTGATACTTTGCATGTGATTGACATTTATCCCCAAAAGGATCATAAAACCTCCCACTTTTCTTACATCCATTAGAATAGAATTAATTAACTATAATTATAACTATAAAAAATAACCAAATTAATCTAAACTAATACTCTGTGTCCGTGTATCTTTAACCATATTTTATTATTTTCATTCGTATTAATTTATGAATTTCGATTAAGTCTTTGCATAAAATTCTCTTACTACTCACACTTCGTCGGTGCGTAAATATCGTTAATACTTTGTTTTATTGATTTGATTATCGCGTTTTATTTTCAATATAATTCTTTATAGATGATTAATCTGAAATATAAAAACGCTCTCCGGAAGAAACGAAATCACAGAGCCGGCGCAAAGACACGCGCTAGCCGTGCAGCTTTTGAATTTCATAGGCTTAGTCAATGTGCCTCTAAAGCAAAACCTCGAGTCAAGTCGATCGAAGAAATTCCTTTGACCTCAGAGACACTGACACGTTTAAAATCCTCAACGAAAAGCGTATTCCACTTTGAAGCTCTCGCAGATAATCTAGAAACTGAGCGCCGTACTAACACCAAACTACTGCAAAAAAACTCTGTTATATCTTTAATAAAAGAGGCAATAGTGAGAATAGTCGTTATAAAATGTCATAAAGTAGGACGATAAAGGACAATAGGGATTTATTCGAAACCAACGGAGTTATACAAATGGCTTCCAGTTGTATGCGCCCCGCGCTCAATGATTCATTATACAAAATACGCTGCTAATTGTGCCATTTTGTCCTTCGGCGGTTTCGGTTTGCCCCGATTACGACTTTTGGCGTGACCTCGACCACGCGTGACGACTGGTTTCGAAGCTACCGCACGATGCTTTTCTACCAGCGCGGCGAAGACCGGTGTACAAAACACACAACCAGACATTTCGGTCGCCTCGTTAGGAAGTTTACTCTTATCCTGAAATGAAAAGAAAAAATACGATGGAGCATAAGAGAGCGTGATTTGCATCGACGGTTCCGTCGCGATGCATAGAAAGTATAGACTGCTTCAATCAATCTGCATCATAAGCGGATCCGCTAGTGCTTTCTATGTCTATACGTTGATGCAAAATGTTATTATTACCTGTTTGTACTCGACGGTTACTAATTGCGCGCCGCAGTCGCACGTATCCGTATCGACCGTCACTTTGTGTGCGTTCTCGAACAGATGGATAATAACGTCGCAACGATTACATCCCAATTTCCATTTGGGCGCGGCCGAAGGGTCGAGCACGAGGATACCTAGATCGCATTCCAAACAGCTGGACAAGCCGTTCGAATTCATACTGTGCGGACACGTAGGATGTGTGCACGAATTGCAACCGCTCATTCCTTTTTTCATGTCCCTAAAAAAAAACACAGAGATAGGAGTCTCGAATCTCCTTTTAGATAGACTCTTTTACATTCGACTCTTGTGGCGATTAGTACCTAAACGGTGGATTGTTGTAACAGTACGGGCAAAACGTATAACTTTTCCCTCGCGCTCCGGTCGACCATGAAAGCAATTCAAAATCATCCAATGGACATTTTAATTCTTTGTATATTCGTATGTTTCCATTTTGAGGTAAATTGTAAGTTTCGTTACAATGTGCGCAATGCATTCTGGATGGTTTAGTTTGTATATACTTCATATATCGACGACATTTACCGCATCTGTGATATATAATATAGACAATCGAAAGAAGTAAATGTGTAAATTTATATAAAATAAACAAAAAAGCATGTAATGCAGTTGTTATCGTGATTATTGTTTACATGTACCTAGAGTGTGCTTTGCCAGATGCCGACAACGGAGAAAACGAGACTTCGAACAATTGATCCATAGCTTCTATGCTTTGCACAAAATAATGAAACTTTTGTTTAAATATTTCCACAGTATGTTGTAAAACAGCATGAAAATCAGCGCGACCTAATGCTATTAGATTTAATTGCTCTTCCACCGCAGATCTCATTGTAGGCAAAACCAATTCAGGATCTATCTAACGAAAAGAGAATATATGTTTTACAAAAATTGTATTATCATCAGTATCGCAAATCGAAATCAATTATACCTTCTGATATCCGTGAACCAAAACGATGCCGAGAGAAGTGGGCACTAATTTTCTACCTGCCGCAACAGTGACGTAGTTTCTAATACAAATATTATTTATATGTACAGGAATTGAAGCGTCCGTTCCAATGCCGTGTTTTTCCATGAGAGTAATCAATTCCGATTCTGTTAAATAATCCGGTGGTTGTGTATAACATTCGACTAATTTTGCCTATAACAGTAAAAGGAGAGGCGTTCGATCATAAGTTACGACACTCTCTTTTTAAATACGCGAGCAATACAGAGAAATTAATACAAGTACATGATAAAGATATATTTTACCTCTTGTATGTTTACTTTCTCGTCGAATGTAAACTTCGGCAGAGTGTCATTATTGCCAAGCGCTTGCCAAGTAAGAATACTTGTGTATCCAGGACTTAGCAAACTGTGACCAGTTGCTGTAAATATTTCTATGCCTATCTCGAATTTTATTGTAGTGCTCAAGTACTTACAATCCCGCGCCAACTATAAAATTCAAAACAGAGAGAAGTATGTACATAATGCCAGTGACTATTCTATCTCAAAGTTTCACCTCGAGATAAAAGTTTCGACATCAAGCATACCGTAGCAATAAAGTGACGTGTTATGTAATCGTACAATCTCCATGAATCGCCGTCGAGTTCGTTTCTCGTTGCATGTTTCATGGGTGTTATAGGGGGATGATCGCCCGCGTCATGACCTTTCTTTGGTCTGTTAATACCGGCCGCTATTATATTACGAACCTCCTCGCCCCACTCCGGGCTACTTTGCTGTTGTTTCAATGTCGAACTTGAAAAAATAAAATAATTATAATGAAAGAAAATCATATCATATATATGTACAGAATAAATGTTTGACAATTGATCTACAATTATGAAATTTACAGGAAACTATATCTTACAGCAAATCAAAATTTTCAGGATACGATGTAGTTTCTGTTCGCGGGTAACTTATGTATCCTTGAGTGTAAAGTCTTTCTGCAATTTGCATTGCGTGTTGTGGACTCATTCCCAATCCAGAACTTGCAGTTCGCATCAACTCCACTGTATTTAAAGCTATAGGTCGCGATTTTGATTTCTCCGTACTCTGTACACTCACTACACTATACAAGATTTCACTTTAAATATTTTATAATCTTTCTAATTTACATTAAAATTTTAAGAATGTATAAAGTACAACTCACGTCGCGCGATCGTGTTCTTTAACGTGACTTAGGAACATGTTTGCAACCTCTTTGTCAAAAGAACGTACACGATTCCAATTTAATGCAATATCCTGACCATCGGAAGACTTAATAGTTACCTTAAAAATATGAAAAAATAATATTATATTATTGTTAATACAAAGTACGTTTCAAAGTACATATACATACTTGTAACACCCAATATGGATCTGGTTTGAAAGTTTGAATCTCATCATGCCTTTGAACACAGAATCCTAATGTCGGCGTTTGGCATGGACCGTAAGAAATAAGAGATACATCTAAATCTCCGTATTTGCCCTAAAAACATGTAATAACACACATATTACAATATTTTATTAGCACAATATAATGCAAGAACATTTGTATAACTCACTTGAAAAAATTTAGTTTGATATCGTGTAAATGCACAGCCTATTCTTAAATCCAACTCTTGACGCGCATCGACGCTTTTCGCCTCATTTTCATTGGGTTTTATTAGATTTGCCAAAGCAGATTTTATATCTTTTTCTGTGATAGCAGAAAATCGTGCTCGCCATATATCCTAATAAAAAAAAGATAAAATTATGAAGAATTTGTTCAAATAAAAAAGATCTGAGAGATTTAAAAATCTTAATAGTGTTGAAATAGTAATTATATATATATAAACAACTTGCATTTATGTGTAACTTCCTATGCATTCCTTGCTGTACCGCATTTATAACTTCGAAACAAATATTTTCACCTTCTTTGTCGCAATCTAGCCATAATATTAAATAATCACAATGCGCTCCTTCCTTTGCCAAGAAATATGGTATTTTCAGTTTAGGCACCGCTTCTTTCTTCTCAGTTGGACATGAGAATAATTCTGCCTAAAAACATTAGAAAATATCCAAATATCATTGGATGCGCAAAAATAACAAAAATCGAAAAATGTAATATATTTTACCGGATCCACTTTGTCCCAATTGTTGTATTTTCCAATAAAATCCAACGTCATGACGTGTCCACATACAGAGGTCATTTTAAAATTCACCGTCTCAGATTTGAATTGTCCCACCCATTCGTGGACGGAACAAGATCCATTCAATCCTAGAGATAATACTCGTAAAAAAAAAAAGGAAGCATGAAAGAGAGAAAAAATAATTTGAATTGTGTCAACTTATACCTTTCCTGGTACTACATCGTCCATTGCTCAATATATTGGCGAGGGATGCTGCCAAGGAGGGTTTTTCGGCCACCATCAAAGCGGTTTTCATTTTGCTACAATATTTCGTTCATATATTATTATTATACAATGAAAGATTCCGATTAGCGTCGCAATCTAAGTGAAGACATTATCACTTGTCAGACTAGTCAGACTCTGCCTTGGCACTGATGAGGATACTGTATACATACATACATACATACTAAAGAAGGCCGGTTTTACAGAAGTTGACTGCCTGACACGAACGTTTGTCAAAATTACTATACTTTCTTACCGACAGTGGAAAATCTACATTATCTACAGTAGCTCACAAAGAGTTTTACCAGTCAGGCTGTAGATAATGTAGATTTTTCACTGTCGGTAAGAAAGTATAGTGTGATTGACAAACGTTCACCGGAAATAAGTTAACTTATTTCCAGCGCCAATTGGCGCTGGAAGTTCATATTTTTAAATAAATAATAGCTCAAACGATTGCTCCTTAATTGCTCCGTCAGAATCAACAATTGCTTCCCTTTTAAAATTAATATTTTTTTAAATATTTACAAAAACGTAAAGTTTATCATTTTCACTCAAAAACATATTTCTAATAGTTTTCTGCAACTATATCCAGCATAAAACGATTGCTCCTTAATGCTCCATCATTACTTTCATGATTTATTGCATTTTTTATCGAAAATTAACAAAAATTAATCAATTCCCATAATGAGAGGAATAAGCAACAAATAAGTATATAAGCGACATGAATCAAATGACCGACAGTATCGAAAGTGGATGTGGATCAGTGATTCCAATTCCTAAAAGTGGATGTATGGCGCTGCTCTACGGCCTCTAGCTCTAGCCTAGTAAAAGCGTGTCACGAAAATTGCCGGCATGGCCGCTCTCAGGCCCTCAGGCTTCTCTCTCTCTGGCCATACAGAAGAAGAAGGAGATCCCTTTTATATGTTTTGTGAATTCTCGCGCTGTAGGATTTTCTCAGAATATGCTCTAAATTGTAAACTTTTGAGAAATTGTATTAAAAGTAAGTACAAATACTTTTCTAACGATATCTCCAAAAATGGACGCTTTTTTTAAATAGGCTAAAGAAAATTCTTCATTTTCCATTCTTCTGGTTCAACTGGAACATGCATTTCTTTTGCTTCTAGAAATATTTAATAATAAATATTTTTCTACATTGTGAAAAAGATTCTTGTATCTTTCTTTCTTTCATCGCTACATTGTGCTTCATGATAAAATGTTGTGCAAATATAGATCTGCAAATATATTCATTTTATATTAGAGACATTAAAAATTGTGCACTGGTATACAAATATTCTAAAATATATGTAAATTATTAATCAGCGAAACATTCGAGTTTGTTGGAGTACTATGGTGAAAGATGAATGCTGAATGTTGAATTATGGATGTTTTTCTTTTCTTTTATCAAAATAATTTAAAAATAATGTCTTTGACTTTAATGTCGACTGGTGAAATATAAATACTATTTATGAATGTATAATTGTTTGTTCTTACTTCAATAAAACAGAGGAAGAACACAAATATCAAATAATGATAAAAATAATATTGTTCTATGCTGCTGTCTCATGCTCTTGATGAACTGAATATGCGTGTAACTTTTTTTTTTTTTTAGATGTGCGACAATACTGTTTGCGTTGCTCTGCGCATCCGTCCATTAGTGATAAGTGAGATTGAGAAGGGATGTCAAATGTGCTTGTCGTTCCTAGAAAACCACAAGTTTGCATATGTAATACCGACAAGGCATTTACATATAATTATGTTTTTCCTCCTAAAGTTGGACAGGAGGATTTTTATAATATAGCCATTAAACAGTTGATAGATAATATTTTTCAAGGTATATATTTCTCTATATTTTCTATAATTTGAAGGTTATTTTTTTATTATATTTAAAATAAATAATTTCTTTATCAGGTTATAATGTTACAATATTGGCATATGGACAAACTGGAAGTGGCAAGACTCATTCTATAGGCACTAATTATGTAGGAAGAGAGAAGGGTATAATACCAAGAGTTGCCTATGATATATTTGAAATAATTAAATCTAAGGAAGACTGGAGTATTAAAGTTTCTGTGTCATTCATGGAATTATATCAGGAACAACTGTATGATCTCTTATCCGATAAGCAGAGAAGTCAGTCTATTGTAGATTGAAAGAAGATGGAAAAGGTATAAAAATCTAAGGGGGAAACTGAAAAAGAAGTTACAAACGCCCAAGAGACATTGGAATGTTTGACCCAAGGTCATATAACTATGAATGCACATAGCAGTTGTAGCCATGATACGATCATTTTGTTTTTTTTGGTGTATACGTATTTACAATACAGCAAAGATTTTTATACCTGTTCCATCTTCTTTGATATCTACAATAGACTTACTTCTCTGCTTATCGGATAAGAGATCATACAGTTGTTCCTGATATAATTCCATGAATGACACAGAAACTTTAATACTCCAGTCTTCCTTAGATTTTATTATTTCAAATATATTGTAAGTAACTACATCTTCACAAAATACATCTGACGCGTCTTCCAATGACGCCAAAACTTTGACAAAACAAGTAATTAAGTAAAAAATAATTTTGAGAACATGTTTTGTATTCTACTGAGAGATAAGAGGGATCATTCAAAAAAGAAAGAATAGTACCTAAAATAGAAATCATCGTCATAGAAGATATCGTCTTCTGTCGTTAAACTATCGTGGTCGATCATCGATGAGAATATCGACCACGATAGTTTAACGATAGAAGATGATGTTAGCAAAGATCCAGATTGGATGAGCACGCCGCTCTATAATCGCATACAAAAGTTAGAGGTAATAATGCAACATTTTTAATTACGATTACTATTATAAATATTTTATGATATTCTGAAAGCTCTTTGTTGTTAAGACACAAAGATTATATAATTATATAAGAGATTATTAGATCTTTATACGGTTTCATTTGTTTAGAACAAACCCAAGCTCTCAGTTCAACGATTGACTTTTAAAGTAGAGCCCAATGAAATAAAATGTGCGTGTAATACAAAATGTTCCACGCGGATATGTACATGCCGTAAGAACAGCGTTATTTGCAACAATTGTAACTGTAATCCAGAAAAATGTCAGAATAAAGATACAGAAAACGTAAGTTCTCTACACGCTAAATATTAATGTTAGCTAATGTATATACATCAATATGTTAATTATATTATTTTTTTTCTTTTCAGTTGCGCAATACACTGTTTTCGGATGTTGTGAAAAACGAATCAACGTGCGATTAGAAAAAAAGAAGAATTTTATACAATATTTAAAAATTGAACACACTCTATTAGATAAATGTACTTCTCATATGGTTAGAAAAAGAAAAATTCTTTTTTTTTCTAACCTACTTTTTTTTACGCTAAAAATGAGCGTCGAGCGTCAGGTGAAAATGCACCTTAATGGAGAGTGTGTTGTGTGTTCAATTTTTAAATATTGTATATAATCTCTCATGTCACGGACACATTCATTTCATCTTTCATAATTTTTTCTTGTTGCTTTTGGATGTCCATCTGTTGGTTTCTCATAGTTTTCATGCTTTTATATCGAATGATAATACTTCAAGTGATGTAATTGTCTAGAGATGATAGAACTCTTATATTTTATATTGTGATAATTGATCAATTTTATAAATGCTGACACTACATACATTATCGA
This sequence comes from Lasius platythorax, assembly GCA_963971435.1. Lineage (NCBI taxonomy): Eukaryota > Metazoa > Arthropoda > Insecta > Hymenoptera > Formicidae > Lasius > Lasius platythorax. The sequence goes on from OZ020544.1 coordinate 4,434,657, forward strand.
TATTTCGCAGTTCAATATAATTGAATGTAAATATGAACTCTGCAGGATTGGACAAAAATAATTCAAACAATAGTTTTAGACAATACGAACATTGATTATACGCGTGAGAATAAATAAAGCGAAAACTCTTGTCAATTTGTGTTCTCTTGCTTTTTAATCGAGATTCTCGATGTCCGATGTCGGATTGATATACCGGCAGAGAGTCCTGTAAGAATGGGACATTCTAGTAACCGGAATCGACCGGCAGTGGGTTCTGATGGTTCCTTCGCGTACGACACATGTATACGAGCGACGAAATTGCGCAAGCGCGAGTCTTAATTAAGATCTCGCATCGAAGATGCCGTACTGATATAAATGGATCTGGAATTAGATTTTTAGTGAAAATGATAAATTTTACGTTTTTATAAATATTTAAAAAGATATTAATTTTAAAAGGGGAGCAATTGTTGAGTCTGACGGAGCAATTAAGGAGCAATCGTTTGAGCTATTATATTTATTAAAAAATATGAACTTCCAGCGCCAACTTATTTCCGGTCGAACGTTCGTGTTTGTTCTTGAAACAGTTATATAAAAAAAGATCTCTGTACAACATTCTCGATGATAAAAGTAACTGGATAAATTAAAACATACACAACAGGGACTGGATAAGTTAAAAAAAAAGAAAATTGCGTAGTTATCTTCGATGCAGCCGAAACGTACGGTAATTCCATGTTTTCAATTATCAGGTCTTCATTTCTTCAATTTTTTCAATGTCTTCACATATGTCTTCAATTATTTCCGGGCCCATTGAGCCCACTTAAAAATTTACGAAAATTTATACCCATTGCAATTTTTTGATTTAAACATAACGGCACAATTTTACGACACCATGAAAAGTCAAGGATTTAATGAACTTGATTTCATATATCTACGAAGAGGAAAAATATAAATACATATTATGCATATTGTGAGCTAAGCACAATACTACCTTTTGTAATTTAAAAGTTCACAGATGAACCTAATAATAACATTTCATCAACAGTTTATATCTTCTACCTCAGCATAGGATTTAAATAGTTTGTAAAGTAAATTGCAATTAAAATACACACACATGTAAAAGCTTTTATGTCTATTTTTTGTATAAAACAATTGATAAAAATAATACAGCCCAAGCAAATATGTCTTTTGACATTAGTATATACATATATAATATTGAAAATATTGAAATATTGAACTGCTGTAGTGTAATAAAAATTTGATACAATATCATTATTTATTGCAATTAACTATTTTAAAATTTAATCATTCTTTCTTTGCATTCTTCAATCAAATTTATAATATAGTTTATATAGTTTGTATAATCTAAGGGGAAAAAAGTTGATGTAAATATCATGTAAACAATACATGTAATCTTGAAATCTACAGAGCACAACTCTGATTTCAACTTATCCAGTTAATGTTTTACTATAAAAAAAATGTACAGTTCTTTTACACAACAACTGTTCCAAAGATAACAAATACGAGAACGCTTTTCTCTAATATCACTATTTGAAACAAGTCTTTACGCTACACTGTAAAAAAGTTGTGTAAAATTACAACTATTATAATGGGTAATTTTGAGACCCACTATAATAGTTGTAATTTTACATAATCTATATTTCTAATAACAAAAATATACTTTTCGTCTTTTTCTACACTATAAAAAATTGTGGAAAATTACAACTATTATAGTGGGTCTCAAAATTACCCATTATAATAGTTGTAATTTTACACAAATTCTTTACAGTGTAACTTTTATAAGATTTGCCATCTTTAATAAGAATAAAGTAGCGAATTCTGTCGCAGGGAAGCGGCATCGCGCGCGGATCAGGATCGAGCCGAGAAAGTCACTCGAGTGGTCCAGGGTGGGTGTCGGGGGGATGGTGGGGTGTGTGAGTGGGGGGATGCGTACGATATATATATATATATATATATATGTGTATACGGAACCCACAATGTATAGTGTAGACGCTTGGATAATATCGGATCAGTCGGTGAACGTACCGCGGTGCGAGTGGCAGGCGTCCCTACCTGGAACACTGGAGATCGCGACTCTCTCTCTTTCTCTCTCTGTCAACTAGTTCGAAAACTGTCTTCGAGTGTACCTCCTCGTCCCCGTTCACCCTCGAGCGGCGGCGGCGGCGACGGCGGCTCCTTATGGGGTTGATGGTCGCGCGCGTGCACGCACGCCCGGACGTGGACGACGTACGCGGCGGACGACGTACGTGGCGCGAGGAGAAGAATGGCGAGATGACTATCCGTCCTGGGCGCGGCGTAGAAACCCGGGGGAAGCGCGAGCTGTGCGAGAGCTGAATTTACGCGCGCACGCAACAGAACACAAAACAGGATCGGCCGGCATGTGCGCGCGATTTCGCCGGAGCGGGAGAGCGGTCATCTTGGCGATCATCATCCTCTCTCTCTGGCGGATTCGCTGCTGCCGGAGCGTCGCCGCAGACGCGGTAACCCCGACGTGTAACGTCATCGCCGACGGGCGGGAGCTGCTGTGTCGCGGCGCCGATTTGTTCTCCATCGAGCCGATCTACGACGTCGATCTCCTACGAACCATCACTGTCCCCGTTAATGTCACGAAGATGTGAGTAGTATATATATATATATATATGTACTCGCGCGACTCCGAGAGTCAATCTCAGCGAACGCCGAGATTGGAGCAATCTACCAGCTGATCGGATCTGAAGCTCTTCGGAGGGCTTTTGTCAATAAGATCCTGCGCGTGATCCGCACGTTGATAGATGCTCGGAAAATTGGACCGTCCAATCTTTCGTGTCTCTTTACGATTTCGTAAAATGATGCATCGAGGTGCTAAAATAATAAGTATATATTTGTCAATCTCTCTCTCTCGTCATTTGCCATTGATTATATTCCATTGCTCATTGTTTTTCTCGATGATAAAAACATCTAATATTAGATTAATTAAGTATATGCGTCGCAAAAATTACGCACAAACGTTGCCTGAAATTTGTCTCTTGTAAATGCATTTAGACAGGATAAACGATGAATAGACGCTTGACACATTGCGCGTCCTACATACGATTCTAGCCGCGGGCCTTGCGGGCCCGTCTATGTATCTCTCTGAAAAAGTCTCTCCTTATATATATATATACAATATTCCTGCTTTTAATTACACTTATACTTTTATAAGTAGCGCGTTTCGCAATAAGAAAGCTGCGCGAGATATATATGCGAAAGAGAGCAGCGATTCTTCAAACATATAATTAACTATGCACGCTATGTATGTACCTTCGTGCGAGGCGTGTTCTTTCCTCCAACATAGAGGATATTTCTTTTCTGATTTATTTTTTTTTTTTTTCGCCACATTTATTCTTATACTATATATACCAAAGGTATCGGACGGGAACTTTCGCGATTCGGCGATATATGTACTATGGGTAAAATAAAAGAAGCGACGTATGCGACCTACATACCAAATGAAATGACAGTCGATATTCTATGGATCGTGATTTAGGAACACAATGGGGGGAATTTATGCCGATGCGCGCGCTCCGCTTTTCGCGGAGAGTCTCTCGCTGGCGATTTTATTTTCCGCCGCTATAAAAAAAAAGCGCGCGCTACTTTGCTCTCCTCTATCCTCTTCGTCGAAAAACTTGCGCGAAAACTGCAAATCGATCTCATTCGCCCTCCTCTTTCTTTGGAGAAATAACATCCCTGCTTTCTTTGCTGCGACATTTCGCAGCTCTCGGCTGCTCTTATGTAGTTTCTTTTTTGGAAAAACAGAGAAAAAAAAATATGAATGGACGTAACACATCGCATGGTTGTTTTTGCGTCACCTCCTCTCAATTTTCTTTTCTCCTTGTGTCTTTTTTATATTTTTATAAAATATAATTTTAATTATAATTTTTAATATAATTTTATCTCAATCTTTCCTCTTTGTGTTTTTTCTTACATTTTTATAAAATTATATTTTATAAAAATATAAAATTCTTATATTTTTATAAAATTATATTTTATAAAAATATAAAAAATCACGAGGAAAGATTGAGAAAAGCTTTTTAAAAAATATGAAAAAATATAATATTATATTTTTAAATTTTTTTTATATTTTCAAACATATACGGTGACTGTTTTTTTTTTAAAGCGATACGATTCATTTGTTCCCTTAAATTGAATCAATTGTCACGAATTTTGTTGAGAAACGCACGATACCGAAAATTTCTTCCGGATCGTTCGCACGACTATAAATAATTCATCATTGTGATATCGATGATAATTTATTGATAGATTCCTTTATACGTGGATTCGCGTCGTACAACGTTCTTTCGTTAAAATATTGTTAAGAATACGGAAGGTGCGCCTCTCTCAAGCTCCTCATCATTCTTCTCACGTTCGCGCCGATGAGGCGCGTGATGTCTATTGTGAAAGTAATTCCATTCCCGAACTTGATTCACTTTATCTGCGAAACGATATAAAAGCGATTGAAATTTCGTTAGAATTATTTCTTGAATTATTCTGCGCTTTCTTTCGGTTATTTTTGTATCATCGAAAGCTTTGCAAAATGTGTGTCGTATAATCTCTTCTTTTCTGGAAGATATATTTTTTTTTTCACGGCAATGCGCTCTCCGTCACACGTTCGAGGCAATGACGATCTAAATCTTTTATAGCGCGTCGAACGAGATATATTTAATATTGACGTACGCAAATTGTAAGCAGCAGGGGAGTACAAAGACTGGTAAATTCAAGCTGTCCTTGAACATGAAGCGTCGAAAGTTTTCAAAGGCCTGCCCGTAAGAGGAATCACGGTTCCCGAAAGCGTAATTAGAATCCAATGTTCGTACGTCGAGAAAGTTCCATTGGAACTTAAAAAAAAAAACGAGCGCGAAAGTAACGTAAGACGCCGATCTCTGCCCATGTTTTTTCTATTTTAAGATGAATGAATGAGAGGAAAAATACTCTGCGCTCTCAATTCACGAGAGACAAGGATTGCATCGTGGAGCATCATTTCTCTCTCTCTCTCTTTTTCTCTGTCAAAATTCATGTTGAATGTTCGACAATGTTTAAAAATATCTCAAATTTAATTTTGAAGAAAAATGACAAGTTATCACGAATACAAGATATAAATAAGAAAGAACATTATATATGTATATATTATATATAATATATATCTATATTATATATATATAATTTTATATATAATTTTATATATATATATACATATATATATGTATGTATATCACAATAATGTCACGTAAGTCCGTTGATGGCGATTGCGTGCGAGCAAGGTTGTCGTGTCGGGCAAATGCACTCGTTTGCAACAATAATCTTACGTAAATTCATCGCAGATTTCCAAGTGTTTTCCCTTATTTCGTTAAATTAAATGATAAAAACTACAAAAACAATCTGTTCTCGTTAAGAACAAATTCTCCTCCTCTTTCAATTAATTACTCATCTCGTCGCTATTGCAGCTAAAGCATTTCGCACCAACAATAACAAACTTTCCTCCCTTTATTACTATAGAGAGAATGTCTCTTCGCGTCCCGTTTGCTAAAACGAATAAGTAGACATCGATCCATCCCGAGTGGAGAAAGGTCGAAGGACCCATAAAAATCCACGCTAGAAATCCAGCCCCCTCGGTACGTTTTTCCTCTCGATTCACGCTCACGCGACATGAGCGTAAAAGCGATTCGCTAGTTTTCCTCAACGGTGTCCTACTTTTTTTTTTTTTTATCGCCCACGTTATGCCCGTAAAAGCTCCCTGCCATTCTTAACCGATGTTTCACGTTGATCCCTACATGTCGCCCGTTCCGATACATTATCGGTCAAAATGTGACCGGTGGTTATTTCATCGATATAAGTCCGGACTGATTTTTGCACGATGCGTTTTTCGTTGTTTTGAGAAATAAATTAATAAAATAATAAAATATATCTTGGGCGCGATATACATTTTAGAGAGAGGATCCAATTTGAGTCGCAGACACATGATTGCCGGAGAGAGGTTCCCTGTTACATTATAAATTTCAGTTATACCGACTCACCGTACATCTACGAAGATCTCTAATAAAATCTCCATATTAAGAGTGCGGAAGGGTGCAAGAATTATACTAAAAGACCAGCGAGTCTATGCTTTCGCTTACACTCGCGCGAGCACAATCAGCCTCGGAGATATGCAGTGATCTCTCTCGCAGTTTCATCTTTCGTAAAAGAATTTTATTTTTAGAAGGCATCGCCCCGCGCAAAAGATGATCCTTCGTAAAACATCATTTTGCGTGTCTCGCTCTCCGCAAATCTTGCACATATACAGGGTGTTTCATTTTAATTAATTTAGTCATTTTAATTAATATAAATTTTAATTAAAATGAAACACCCCGCATATAAAGAGAAAAAATTACGCGAATCTATTTTCTCTAATGTTAGAAACACCGCACATAAGTTGTCGGGAACATATGAGGAATGCTCGGTTCTCTCGCGTCATACTTTAGCTGCGAAAGCTTCTTCTAATATGTTGTAATATGCGATCTCATAGAATTGCTTCTCGTATATATCTGTTTCAGCGATCTAACCAACAATAATATAACGGACATTCCAATAGGTGCTTTCCATCGATTTCCCAATCTCGAAATTTTGTAAGTATGCGTATTTATTATATATATGTTATTATATATTATAATGAGATCTCTCTCGACGCTCGAAAAAAATTATGGAGTTAAAATAGATATTACATACTCGGGAAAAAACGTCCAAATATAATCATATATAAATATATATAATTATATAAGAACTTTTTTTCCCGGGATATTCATATGTATCATTACTTTTAGATTTCTTCGACGTAATCACTTGCGAACCATTCACAACGACGCGTTTATAAATTTGGCGAGCCTTTGTGTACTGTAAGTATCTGAAAAAATATAAGATTGTATCTATCTTACTATTCGTATAATATTTTTCGCGTTTGTCTTATCCTTCCTCAGAGAACTCGATGAGAATTATTTGACGAGTATACCGGTTGCTGCTGTAAATCTACCTGGTCTCAAAGAATTGTAAGTATCTGTTGTGTCCACATGAAATTTTAACTCCTTAACGCACGGTTTTTTTATAACAAAATGGCAAAAAAAATCATTTTGCTTCCATAGAGGAAGCTTTGTTTTCGTGAAAAAAATTTTTTTTAGTTTTCTATGTCAATGTGTTCAGAATGTTCCAAAACGTCGAAAAATCACATTAAAAAAAAATGTCCCGTATGTGTGTGTGTGTATATGTATGTACGGATTTACCGAAAATTCAAATATTTATAACTCGAGAACTGTTTGAGCTAAAGCGTTGCAATTTGGCACACAAGTAAAGTAGTACAACACTTTTATTTACTCTAACTTCCGCAAATTTTGAGATATCGGGCTAAATTTTTTTACATAAATAGAGTATTATTAAAGGATGGTTGGTATTGAATTTGATGAGAATTGGTGAAAGGGTTCATTTTTTATAAAATTTTGAATTTTTTGAAAATTTTTTTTATATGAATAGAGTATTATTTAAAAAATATAAATAAAAAGTGTGCAAATTAGAAACTTGCTTCCTCACCATTTTATTTCGCTCATAAAGCTCCTCTATGAGGAAGCCAAAATTGAAAAAAAAAAAAAACAGCTTGCTCTGAAGAGGAGCTTTATGAGCAAAATAAAATGGTGAGGAAGCAATGTGCAAGTTTCTAATTTGCACACTTTTTTTCATAGTAATATAAAATAAAGCGCTGTCCGAGTTAATTCTTACGCGTTAAGGGGTCAATCGGGGTTAATAATTGCCTTTCATTGAAAAATAATTGTTCGTCTATTTGCTCATTTTGAGAGTGCGACGTAAGCTTTCATAAATTTTTCGCATATTCCCGCAGATCTATATCGAACAATAGAATAGAACAACTCACGAGAGATGCGTTGCGCCATGCTAATAATTTGGTGTCGCTCGATTTACGCGGAAATCCTATTAAGGAGATACATGACGAGACCTTTCAAAATCTTGGCAAACTTCGTAAGTTGTAAGTAATTTACACGTATATTTCTCTTATCCCGTGTTTACGAAAATTGCACGTGACAATTGCGAGAGAAATGTCGGACGATAACGCTACGCATTCTCTTATTAATTATAGGATATTATCGAATGCGAAGGAATTGCGGCTCTTTCCCAATCTAAATGGAGCAACTTCTTTGGAAATATTGAGATTGGATCGTTTGCAGCTGAAGGAGGTCCCTTCTAATCTTTGCCGGCAATGCCCGAAACTCAAAAGTCTGTAAGTTTAGTGTTTTCATGTTTAAGAGTTATTACTCTCGACTTTATACATATAATAATCCGCAATAGGACATGCATGAATGACATTTAAGAATATTATTAAAATTCGAATAAAATAATGTGAAAGGTAATGATGAAGTGCATTAATTATCAGTATCTAATAAGCGAAATTAATTAATCTCTAGAGTTGAGAAATCTGAATATTCTTATATTCTATAAATAATCATTCAATATATCATTGATGTACAATAGATTAAAAAAAATTGTAATTTTATTATATTATCTCATCAGTTAAATATAAAATTTTTTAATTGAAGAAATTGCAATAAAAATTAAGATAAATAATCAAAATTAATAATGAAAAATTAATAATAAAAATTAAGATAAATATTGGAGCAATTATTCAAATTAATTCAATTGAATGAATTTTGAAGCAAAAAACGATTAATAAATTTATTATTGATTATTGAAAAAATATAAAATTTAACAAAGAAAAATAAGTAAAGTAAATAAAAATAAAAATTATTGTAGAGTAAAATAGAAAAACTTATATATCGTATATTAAAGAGTTAGAATTTTCTAATATTAAAGATCAAGTATTAATTTAATCTATCCGTTATCGTTTGCCTCTTGACAATGATTATCTTTCGTGATACGTGTTTCTTATGTGTACATCCTTATCTCTGATTTTAGTAACATGAAATCCAATCATTTGACGGAGGTACCAAATTTACGAGACTGCAATGAACTCCGCGTTTTGTAAGTATGTAATGTAATACATACCAATATATATATAATAATATATACATGCGCGAATCATCGAACGTATTAAAAAAGACACATTATAAACGATGTAAATACCTTCTTCTTTTAGAGACTTAGCTAGTAATATGATTTCCACGTTACCTGACGACGCCTTTAAGGGTTTGAATATGTTGCACGATTTACTTTTGTCCAATAATAATCTGCAGAGTATCTCCAGCGACGCGTTCACCGGATTATCTAGACTTCAGGTCTTGTAAGTGCGACATTTTGGCTTCAATTATTTCGATTTAATAAATCTGTGTTTTTTTTTTCTCGACGATTCCGACATATTTATCTTCGAGTTTTCATTACTTTTTAGAGACTTGGAGAACAATATCATCGAGTACATACATCCCGACGCGTTCAGAGAAACGAAACATTTGCAGGACCTGTAAGTGTGTAATTTACTAATTATTTCATAAATCAGTTCGTACTTTTCATAATACGAGATTCGAGTGTGAAATTGAGATGTGATGTTTGTTGCATAGAAATTTGGGAAACAACATTTTTCCTACACTGCCGATAAGAGGTCTCGCGGGATTATTGCATCTCAAGACGTTCAATAATCCCGCGCTGCGAGAATTTCCGTCTCCCGAAAGATTCCCACGAGTACAAACAATGTTGCTGTCTTACGCTTATCACTGCTGCTCGTTCCTATCGATCGAAGTGGAGGAGTCTGTCACAAGGTCGCCGGTACGGGAATCGATTTTGTTTCCCACCGACGATTTTGATAGCAGTTTGTGGAACTCCACTTTCAGCGATATTTGGCCACAATTGGGTAAGAGTATAGTCTCGTTATTTTTTATAAATTTTTCTTCTTACTTTTTATCATCCTTCCGCATTTTGCATCCTTCATTTTCGATACATGTATCGTGCCTTCTTTTAACACTTAATTGCTGCAAAGCATCATCTCAATCTCTGCGAACTCGGTCGTTTAAAAAGCGTTTTTGCACACTCATTCATTCGTTAGATAGCATGAAAAGTAAATAAGTGTTCTAGTTTTCGTGTCATATCGCAATCATATCACATCGTCTACGATCTTTGCGGCACTGAAGTGATAACATTTTTTAGATAACTTGACCGACAAATTTGGATCGCAGATAAATGAACTTTGGGCTAACTTTGGTTCAGATTTTACCTATCCCGGAAACCTGCCTTCCTACGTAGAGGATTATTTCGAGGATCTAGACGCACGAACGACAGCGACAACTCGGACACTCGTACCCTCTCGTATCCAATGTTTGCCGCAACCGGGTATGTTACAAGTGACCTATAGAAGTGGCTCGAAATACGCCCGAAACGCTACTAACTGGTGGTGGTGATGTTCGATATTTTATGTATTTTATGTATTCTTGATTATGTATTTTATGTATTCTTAATTTTATATTCTTGATTATGTATTTTATGTATTCTTGATTTTATGTATTATTTTTTTATGTATTCTTGATTATGTATTTTATGTATTCTTGATTAAAATTCGCGCATACGAAATGTACATGAAATATTTTCAGGTCCTTTCCTACCGTGCCAAGACTTGTTCGATTGGTGGACTTTACGGTGCGGTGTTTGGATAGTCTTCCTGCTCGCCATGCTCGGTAATGGCACTGTGGTGTTTGTCTTGATATTTTCGAGAAGCAAGATGGACGTGCCACGATTTTTAGTCTGCAACTTAGCCGCTGCCGACTTCTTCATGGGTGTTTATCTAGGTGATCTCTCTCGTCTATCTCTTTTATATCGATTAACATGCCAATGTTACATTGCACAGCTCTGCATTTTGCGTATTTGCTGATAGATTATATTATAATTGATTAAAATAAATAATTAATAATTAAAGATATTTCTACCCGTTAAATATCGTCTTAGAAAGATGTTATCTCGACGAACGAATGTTTTTTTTCAGGTTTATTGGCTGTCGTCGACGCATCAACGTTGGGAGAGTTTCGAATGTACGCGATACCATGGCAAATGTCGCCCGGATGTCAACTGGCTGGTTTCCTAGGTGTTCTCAGTTCCGAACTGAGCGTCTACACGCTCGCCGTGATTACTTTAGAAAGAAATTACGCGATAACGCACGCGATGCACTTGAACAAGCGGCTCTCGTTGAAGCACGCAGGCTACATTATGACGATAGGCTGGTGTTTCGCTTTGTCGATGGCGAGTTTACCGCTATTAGGGGTTTCGGATTACAGAAAATTCGCCATCTGCTTGCCGTTCGAGACTAACGGCAGCGCGGCGCTCGCGTACGTGGTGTTTCTCATGCTTATCAACGGAGTGGCCTTCTTGATACTAATGGGCTGCTACCTGAAGATGTACTGCGCGATACGTGGCTCCCAGGCATGGAATTCAAACGATTCTCGTATAGCGAAGAGGATGGCTCTGCTCGTCTTCACTGATTTTCTCTGCTGGTCACCGATAGCCTTCTTCTCTCTCACAGCGACCTTCGGATTGCAATTAGTGTCCTTGGAGCAGGCGAAAGTCTTCGCGGTATTCGTCCTACCGCTCAACTCTTGCTGCAATCCCTTTCTATACGCGATCCTTACGAAGCAATTTAAGAAGGACTGCGTGTTGATATGCAAGGCGATCGAGGAGTCCCGCGTGACTCGGGGTATCGGCAGGTGTCGGCACAGCTCCAACTTCAGCAATCGGCAAACGCCGGCCAATACCAACAGCCTCGTCGATCGGTCGTCGCGGGAGAACCAAGGACCGCTTCAAACGCCGTGCTCCTGCGCGAACTCGAGACTCCTGGAGACCGGGAGCCGTTGCTCGTCCTATCGCTGGTGGAGCGCCGGGATATTCTGGCCGTGCGCGCGCGATTCCAGACACGCGCGGCACGCGCACAGCGATCAGTACGCCTATCAGATCGCCCAGATCCAGCAGAAGCAGCACAAACGCGCGTCCTCGGTGTCGTCCAGCGAGAACTTCTCCTCGTCCAGATCGGACTCCTGGCGGCAGACGCACCATTGCGGCATACCACTCCGACTGCTGGATCCGAAACGAAGAGCCTCTTCCTGGTTGATCACCAGAAAACCGTCGCAGGATTCGAACCTGAGCTCGTCCCGCAACGATTCCTCCGGTTCCGCGACCACTGCCAGCACCAGTACCTGGCGCATCTCGAGATCCAGTGCCTCCTTAGAGATTAGCGCGCGTAATAATACGCCGAGGCCGGTTAGACCGAAGCCACGACTGACACGTCAACTCGCCATTCAGGAACCGGAACCCCCGGGGTCCCCGGGTAGACTGGCCGTTAGATTACTCGCCACGATACCTTCCGCAGCTGAGACCAGCGATCAGCAAGACGATGAGAATATACCGACGAATTAAAAATTTCTATCCGACTATTTTTATGTATTATATAAAATACATATAATACGCGCAATATTTTCTAAGTGTATCGTTCTCATCGGGCGCGAATTCTTCAACTCAAATTCAGTATTAACGATCTTCGCTGGTATACCTGTGTAGTTTGTAGCTATATGTATGTATATTTATATTTATGGCATTTTATATACATCTTTAGAATTGTTGCTTAAAGCGAAGTAGAGTGCGCGAAATGAGCATGATAGAGATTATGTAAACGGTGTAATATTATTCAGTGATTTTTAACGAGGTTTTCTCGTTTCTTGTTTAATGTTGTCGGTAATTCGTATCTGGATTTTAATAAAACAATTTTTTTTTAAACGGAACTTCAACAAAAATACGCTCATAAGAAATAATCGATAAATGCAATTGTTCTTGCAACGAAATGTAATCGGATTGAGAAGTCAAAACGGCATTGATCCGTTTCTGCTTGAATTGAATAGACGTTTAACAAAAAATGTAGTCCATCCGTCCGTCCGTATATGTATATATATATGTTATGTATTTATATTTTTACGTTATATAAGACTGACTATGGGTTCTTCAACTCTGTACCATTTGTACAATGATTGTTGATCAAAGAACCTCTAACTACTAGTCTCAGTAGACAGTAGTCATTCAATAGTTGTTACATCGAACTCTATATACATAATGATTTTAATTTATATAGCAAATAAATCTATATAACTATATATTTAACAACGGTTTTACCGTTCTAAGTATTATATAAGATTTTGAGCCAAATCACTACCAGTTTACCTCTTGCGCGATGTTTAAATAATCTTGATAATGGCGTGCTTATTTATTGGCAGATTATATATTTTACTGTACGGACGGAGAGTCGTATTTGTGCCGCTATCAAACGTAAACATTGCGTAGAGGCAGTTTTATTTAAATTTCGAATATATACAAGATGTTCCATTTTAAAGGATGTCTGCGAATATCTTTGAAATTTTATTGGTGATATAGAAAAATATTTCATTGTCAGATAAAAATTGAATGGTTTCGAGAATTATATATTATTTGAAAGTAGATAGTTTCAATCTAAAAAAAGTTGACTTTTATATCTCCTCTACATTTCCAGCTACAACAAAAATTATTGACGTCAGATTATGTCCTTCTCGAAACCATTCAATTTTTATCTGAAACATTTTTCGATATCACTATTAGCTTTCGAAGATATTCACATGCATTATTTAAAATAAGACACTCTGATATATAGAATGTCCCAAAATCACTGAATGTTTTTTTTTAACAGCAGATTCTCTAGCCATTGCAATTTGTAGTCGATTTTTCTTTAGCGAAAATGTTGAAGAAAATCATCATTCTTTTATAAGTTTTCAATTTTTTAATCATATTATTTTTAACTAACAAGTTTTAAATTAAAATTATATTCCAGTAAATTCTATCTGAAATTAATTAAAGAATGTAGTTTTGTTAACTTTTTAACTCTACGAAGTTTAGTTTGCAAAAAACTTTTTCTTTAATTGTTTATAATTCAGAAATTATTGCCTCGACATTTTCGCTAAGGAAAGAAAAATTGTTAAGAAAAAATCTTCAAATTGAACAAAGAATTTGCTATCCGGTGATTTTGGGACATTCTGTATACACATATATATGTATATATACAGGGTGTTTAAAAAGTGTCGCATACGCTCAGTGCCATTCGATAGAGAATGAAAATCTAAGAAAAAATGTCTAATACTATTTTTCGATGCGATGGATAGTTTCGCCGCAATTAATTATTGTAATCAGTTAATCAGCGCGGAGCTACAAGAGTAAGCGAAAAAATTTATTAAATAAAAATTTATTTATTAAATTTTTTTAATAAATAAATTTATTTATTTATTTATTAAATTTTTCTTTACTTTGTCGATCACAATCTTGTTTCATTGAAACAACTTTTACTTTTATTAAATAAGAAAAATAATTGCAGCAAATTTCATGCTGCTAGCATCTTGCTAATAAATAAAGTTCGTTTTACGTGTAAAAGTCCTGTGATTATGTGTAATTGTTTATTTGTAAATTTCTATCTGTTATATCGTTTTTTGCTTATCGCATCAACTAAATGATTTTTCAAATAAGTACCTAGCAATAGCAATTAATAATTCCTTCCCGACTTCGCGCGTTCCGCCGCTCGCTTATTCTTATAGCTCCGCGCTGATTGACTAATTACAATAATTAATTGCGGCGAAACTATCCATCGCATCGAAAAATAGTATTAGACATTTTTTCTTAGATTTTCATTCTCTACCGAATGACGTTGAGCGTATGCGACACTTTTTAAACACCCTGTATATAAATCAGCGCAAACAAATTCGATTGATATCAAAAAAATTAGTCACATTGCAAATTTTATCGAGTGGTTTGTTAAAAGTAGTTGATAATAGCATGTGATGTGTTAACGAAAATCAAATAAAATCTTTGTGAAACTGATCGATTGATAATAAGTATTCTTTAGTCGGCGAAGCCTAATTTAAACTGAACTAAAGTTATTTAATCTGTGAAAGTTAAAATTATTGAAATAAAGTTAATATATATATATACGCAACGTGGATAAATTTTACGAATAAGAGAGAAGTTAATATATCTATACATAAGAAAAAGTAATTGCTTATTTATCCTGTACTGCACGCATATTCGGTCATTATTTGTTATTTAGCATTTTTTTTTGTTTAAACTTCGTTCATTTATTTTTGTAAAATGTCACTTTTGCATATTACAGGGAAGACGCGTCGCGTTCGCAAGCGACATTGTCACATTGTATTAAGACTATAATAATTTAAATACGGATATATACATTAATTAAATGGCTCTATATATTTCTCTGTCTAAAATATATACTCAACAAGGATTCAATACGGCGGCAGACCAAATTCTTTATCTAATTCATATCTAGTTAAATATATATGTATATTTCATACATTGCTTATAGTATATTGTATAGATAATGAAATCAGATCTCTATCGTTCGTTTTAAAAGTAACATATAGCAAGATACATAGCTTTAACAACTGTCCTTTGTAAATATCAAGGTCATTGCTTCGAAGTCCACTAAGGAAGAATATTTTGTGGAGAGCTAACGACTATTTTTAATAACAAAATCAGATTCTGTGACAAAGCTGACACATTTTAGTCTCGTATCTTTTCGCTATTATATTTCTTAATGATAACGAAGCCGATAATTGTGCGTATTCTCCGTATAAAGACGATAAGCATGATGTTCGTGCAAATTACTGGAAATACAATATATTAAGGAATATTAATCGTTGTTATGCATTAATGCAAAGTTTGTATAGTTATGTGATTTCATCAATATAGTTATAGAAACTAGATATATAATAGCACAATAATATATAACTAGATCTATATAAGCACAGTGATATATATTCTTTTATAGAAAATAGATATCATTGTGCTTGAAACGCGCGAAAAATATTAAATTTGCTTCTTGCAATTTTATTAGGAATGGGATCAAGTTTTATACTTAAAAAATCCGAGTCGTATTCAATAATCGAGTTTCATTTTCTATGATTCGAATATTACTCATAAGAAATAATATTTCATATATTGTACTTGCGAAGTAATCGAATCTAGAACAATTATACTCGAATTTTAGATTGAGTACCTACAAGATTCAAAATAGTACTTATAAGTACTTTCTATCATAAAGAATCGAATCTTACAATTTTATACATAAGACGATAGATGAGATACCATATAATACAAACGTTTCTTTAAAGTGTTTCACGAATTTTAGTTGCATTGAGATCTAAATGTGTCAGTGTTTTGTCACGAAATTATAGATTTTCCAAAGTCGCGCGAAATAATTTCGTTTATAAAGGTAGATACATACAGAAATCGTGCGTTCTAATTCATACTTGAGCATATCATAAAAGAATAATCAAATTTAACACGAATAATCAAAATAAACTAACATGCTATTTATATAACACTAATTACAAACAGATATAGCGGGCAAATTGTTACATAATTGTATTACGCACGTATGGAATATAACGATGACAATCTTTTAACAAATTACTAAAACTGCAGAGCAGCTTCGCTTTAACATAAGCCATCCTGTAAGTCGTTTGATTTTGAGCTGAGTGCATACAAGGGTGAATTAATTGACGACGGTATTTTATTATGTATACGTTTGTTCGAAAAATTTGTAGCATAAACATATAGAAAGAAAATTAGGGTTTTAAGATTGTTCATCCTGACTGAATTTTTTTTCGAAATTCTATAGGACTGCGACGATCTGTACGGGGCTTACTTTTTGATTTCTTCTTACATATTTTTGCATTTACAGTTTAAATATTCCTATCATGGATTTGATTTGAGTGAGAATAGTTAATTATTTTAAGCGCTCGCGATAAATAATTTACAATCTCCTTACACATTGTATACAAAGGTATAAAATTCGTATAGTAATTCGCATTTTTGTTTTGCCGATGTTAGTTACACGTATATTGCCAGTGAGTATCCGAAAGTATCAACGATAACTTTAACAACTTGAACTTGTTTCACGAGGGTACTCTCGTCTCGATGTAACTTTATATCATTATTCGTAAAAGCGTAGTAACGTAGTAAACGAGAAAGATTGATTCTTTGATTATTTATTAATTTTGTCCCTCATCCCGGTATGCACCTAGAACGCTATGATTAGAACTACGGAATTATATCGCGATAAAAAAGGTTACGCTAACGATTATTATTATTATTATAATATTATTATTATTACTAACGTCATCGTGAAAAAATCTTACTTCGTAAAAATCCGCTCCCAGAAAACGTTTTTAGCTTTTCTTAAAAAGTACCATACCGAAAATATATATATTGTCGTAAGAATTAGAACTTTCCTTCAAATATTGCGATTCTCTAAAAGTTTATTTATCTAAGGATGTCTTTCCATGTGTGTGTATATTCGCTGACTCTTATATATTTCGTTATCATCTAACGCACATATCCCAAATTTGGCAAAGTAGAAGGAACAAACATTATAAACGATTATTACGTTTTCGTAAGTCTATACGCACGCAGAGGAAGGAACAAGGAAAGAGAGAGCGAAAGAAAGAGAGAAAGAGTATGTGTATGTGTGTGTGTGTGTGTGTCACGCGAATAGTAGTTGCTAATAATTAATAATTACTGATAAAATAATTCTTAAGTGCACGCGTCACGGGATTACAACTAACTTGTAACGGGTAGCAATTAAGTAACAAACGAGAGATTATGTGACTAGCGAACATCACGTAACTTTAGCTTTGTTCTTCCTAAAGGCCGGAAATAGCTTCCTGCGCCTCCGTTTAAGCTCATCGTTGTCAGCGGTAGAATTGGAATCGGTCGAGAGCGTCTCATCGTCGATCGACATTATTGTAGGTAATTCACGGAGCGGTTTCTTGACGCTCGTTGGCACCGTTGTCATAGTCGTCGTCGTCGTCGTCGTCGTAGTCGCTGTTATCATTGTAGTCGTTAATGCAGGACGGTAGCCGCAGGACCTGTCCGAGACGTCGAGCGAGTTTTCCGAGTACGACGTTTTCGGCAGGAAGGCCGACGAGGTCTTGTCCTCGTTCAGCACGTTCGTATCCTGGCTGTAAGACCGTATGATGCTGGATTTCTCTTTGCACGGTGCTCCTGCAATCTTTCCTGCGACGGGCTCTTCCGGACCATCACCTACCACGAAGTGGACGACGGACCCAAGTGACGGTTCCTTCTCCGCTTCGCTGCTCGAGGAATCGGAGTGTTCGTTTCCAAATCGACCAGCGGGCGGTACCGATGACTCTTTCCACGCCGAGAACTCCTCCAAAATACCTACGGATATGCCAAGTAATGTTCCAAAGTTCAGTTAATTCCTTTCTTCCTACTTCGCTACTAATAGTACTAATCAAAGTTGCGAGGAAAGAAGCGTAAAGTTTGAAGTATCAACAGTTTGAGCGGGAAAGTGTTTATTCCAACTCGCTTTGACGCATAGCGGAAACGCACGAGATAATATCGCTCGCATCGTGAAAGGTTTTTCTTCACATTATTAATTCCGTAGCTATATATATATATTAGAATACACATATGACATACAAACTTGCGCCAGCGAAGTGTGATTTATTATTTAGTAGGGATGGGATGAAGTTCAAAATGTACTAGCTTCGAGTCTACTTGAAAGTACTATTTTTTTTTTTCTCGAAGTAATCATAGAGAGTTCAAAACCATGCAAACAAATTCGAATCTACTTGTAAGATACTTAATCCCATCGCTATTATTCAGCTACATTATCTTTGATGCTTATCATTAATGATATTGTATAAAAAAATATCAAGTTGATTTAACTATTCAAACTAGTCTCTTTATATGAGATATATAACTTCTTTAACAAACGTTTCTTAATCAACTATTTCCCGCTGCGTTAACTAAATCACACCAGTTCTTTTCCAAATGTCTTTGTCTCTATAAATTGTATATGAAAGAGCCACACAATATCTTCATCATTGTAAAAGTTGAAATTATTGAAAATAATATTTAAAAAGTTCGATGAAAAGTTCGATTATTCGGCTTTAAATAATTTCTACGTGTGTAAGAGTACATTATGCTCTGTTTAATAACATGCAAGCAATTTGCGCTAGGTTTCGAAAAATGTAAAACATGCAAAAACAAGTTGGAGCACTTGAGTTTGATATAGGTCATATTAACAAGCTCACATATTCTGCTTTTTCCAAGCTTGCTTAAGTTTATTATAATAACGATTACTTAATTACAGAAAAATAACGCCAGCATGTTACGTAATCATTATAAAAACAAAAGACACACATACACACACTGGATTCCTTGTAATACACAATATGTATATGGAGTATATTTTCCAATGTTCCTTCACATATATACACACACACACACACACACACACACACACACACATATATATATATATATATATATATATATATGTGTGTGTGTGTGTGTGTGTGTGTGTGTGTGTGTGCGTGTAAAATTGCAGAACAGTATATCGTTTACAAAATAATTTTGGGAACAACACGATTCAGATCTTAATTGGTAATGCATCATTTTTACAATTAGGTATTTTTTATCACTGGAATATAACAAGATATATGTATATATATATGTATATAAAAGAAAAGCACAAAATGTCTTTCAAATACTCACAATTCGATTACTACTAATAAAATCAATTCTAACAATATTAGATAAGTATATATATGTATGTATATAATGCCCATAATATGTTGATTGTCGCATTTCACGCGATCAAGATCCACGAGAATTCGAAATAAGAGATGCGCAAACAAGTCTATATTTTAATATTATTGAAACGTTATTGTACACATCTCAAAAATTTTACAAAGCATTATTCCTTGTGCATATAAACACATGTAATTTAATTTATGATACTCTTTGTCCCAGAATTGTGGAAATTTATACTTATATGTACACTTATATAAAACAACATATTCATTATTATATACACTTTTGTATTTTGCTGCGTTTTGTGTGTATTCATGTAATATTTTAATCAATAATTATTCCTGAGCTATTGTCATGTACATGTTGCAGTCAAATCTAACGCTACAAACAAATAACGAGAATGCAATTAAATATTTAAAAGAAAAATCACAGTCATGTTTTTTTACGTAATAAGACAAATTTTTGCACAAATTTCTTTCAATTTATACACAATTTTCATTATAGTAAAATATGTATATAATAAAAAACGCTATGCTCATGAGGTATATCATTTTGCAATTCTTAATGAAAATTAATTACATTAAACTCACTAAGTTTTATTTATATTGTTCCTAAAAAGGAAACATGCTAAAATAATTGATTGATTAATATAAAAAATAGGTACATATATACATTTTATAACCTTTATATTTTATGCACATTGCAGAATATATTATTATAATTATCTGTCATAATATTGTTTTTGATCTCTTTCTCCTTTTTGACATATTTAACTGCATTAATGAGTATTTGTATATAAAATCAACTTTTTACTTGTCATTTTATACACTACATATCTAATCAAAAGTATTGCTTATAAATATTATAATTGTATGTTCTTTCTACATTCTTCAAAAAGTAATTAAGTTTTATATTGATATGGTATATATTGGCACGATAGTAGCATCATTTGTTATGATTTTTCTTATATAATCCTTCATTTATCAGACAACATGTGCGAAATTGAAATGCATTTTACATTCCTTATCCGCATATGTTGATCACTTTACTCTTGTGCACTGGTTATAATGTACATCCAAGGCACATAATATTTTAATATCAACACAACTTAATTCTATAATGTTATATATCTGTCATTAACACAAAAATATCAATACCAGAAGAGAGAAAAAACTATCTTCTATACCATATTGTTAAACATGAAAACTCGTTAGTAAACTATATCATTAGAAAGTTTTCCTGTGTGATGTATATATGTGTGACATATAGACAGGCCACAATGGTATTTAACAATAAAATGAGCATTGATATGTCAATCTAAGTACTCATTGAAGTCCGTATCCAGCTTACCTGCAGCGACTGCACTGACCGATGATGGTGTGTACACTGAACTTGCCTCATCATCTAAATCATCTTGACTACTAAGTCGTCCTATAATACATTATATCACAGATCACTTAAAAATTTACAAAACAGCTTACAAGCAGTTTTTATCCTTTTTAAAAAAATTTTTTAGTAAAGAGTGAGAATGGATGAGAATTATTTTAACATAAAATGTATTACATGATGCAAAGTTTGCATATGTGTGTTAATTATGCAATTCTTGTATTAAACCAAGAAGAAAGAATATATTATTTGATATAATTTTGTAAATTCTCATTAATATACAATGTACAGCAGATGCAATAGAATAATTAATTGTTAATAGCCAGATTATGTTAGATTAGATTGAATTGATAGTTATGAATAGATTATGTTATAAAATAGATTAAATACCTCTTAATCCAAGACCTCTACCATTAGGTGTCCCTCTATACAAAACGGTCTCTAAATAGCTTAATCCATTATTGTTAATTATATTGAAACCACAAAGCAATTCAATTTGTTTCCAACGATGTACTCTTTCTTTCAATTCAGTTGTTACTTCGTTTAGTGAAGTTCTTGCTTCAACTATACTCTTATCAACTTCGTCAATGGATTTTCCATGAGTCGAAACAAAGGCACCCACCAAACTGGAACGTTTCTTTCGTAATTTCTCGCACTGCAAAATAATAGGCAAATTTTATTCTTAGCAATGGAATATTTGTTTCGGCACAATCTGGCAAACTAATTATAAAAGTGACATAATATATAAATTTTAAATTGCATTGAATAATTTAAATAAAGTCATTTTTCTTACCGCTTCTCGTGCTTGTTGAAGCTGTTTTTCAGCTGATATCTTCTTATTTGTATATGCTTTGTTCTCAATTTCATGAGTTAATTGTAGCCAATGCTGCAGTCCAGTTGGTGGTGACCAACATCTATCTTCAAGTTCACCCTCTGCCCGTTGTAATTCCAGCTTCAGCATCTGCAAGATATACATATAAATCGATAAGAGAATAGAATAATTGCATTAAATATATTCATCATATATGTAAATATAAAATAAATGAGAAACTGCATTAACTTCGATTTCCGCTTTTAATTGCGATACTTCAAGATCTGAATATGAAGTATGTAATCCCAAACTTTCATCTTGCAAACGTTTTTCCAAATTTTGTTTCTCAGTAGCTGCACTTTCTTGTTCCATTCTTGCTCTCTCCAGCTCTTTCTGCAATCAATTATATAATCCTATTTTAATAAAATTCCCTAGTTAAAGTAATTTATTTCTAATTTTATTAATCAATTTTTCAAAGAAAAATACCTGTAAATTTTCCAGCGCAAGTTCTGCCTTATGCAAGCTTTCCATATCTTTCATCATTCTATAAAGATCCTTTTGAGAATTTTTCTTTTGTTGATATGCGTACCAGCATCCAATAAGTGCTCCAAACAACAATGTAACTAATATTAAGTCTTTGATGCTGTGCCCAATATCTATCAATTAATAAATATATTAATAAGTTAATTCTCAAAGATAAATATATCTCATACCATGCCACAGTATTAAATAAGTATCACCTTTAGGAGGTCCAAACAGAACAACATCCATTGCTTTTAAGGCAATTTTTTGTTTGTGGATGGGATCTTTAATACCCAGAACATTATTAAGATAATGCATATTGTTCACAGCTAGTCTAAAATAAATTGTAATGAAAAATTTATATACATATACATATATATTTGATATATTTTCTTATTAAAGAATCATAATAATAAACTCACCGAGGAAGCGTAGCACCAGTTATACGATGCTGTATGAAAGTAGGAACATATTGAGGAAGCTCAACATTGGAAGTTAACCATTCTGATGTTTGTTCTATTGTCCAGTTATGAACCTAATATATAGAAACGTTACAATGCATGAGATATAATAACATTACATGTGCAATGTACTGCAATAGCATAGGTATCTTTTGTAATTATCTAAAATAATCTCCATATAAGACTTTATTGTATTACTTCGGATCGTAACCAGGCTTCCCAGAGTTCTCGTACACTAATATGCATATCGTCATTGTGATGGAAAGCCCTCTGTCTCCGTTCATAACCAGCTTCATACTGCAGTTCTTCTCTTAAAAACTGTCAAAGTTAGAAGTACATTCGTATAACATCTTGTATATATGTAATAAACATTTTTCGTGCAATGATATAAATGTTAGGGATGAGATCAAATTCAATATGTACTTAAAAATCAGAGTCAAATCCAATAATCAAGTTTCATTTTCTAGGATTCAAATAATACTCATAAGAAATAATATTTCATATATTGTACTTGCGAAGTAATCAAATCTAGAACAGTTATATTCGAATTTTAGATTGTGTACCTGCAAGATTCGAAATAGTACTTATAAGTACTTTCTATCGTAAAGAATCGAATCTTTTACAAGTAGTACTCGAACTTTAAGATAAAAAAATCTATTTATGACATTTGCTACACATCCACACACATATATATACAACATAAAATTTTTCATAAGTACTCATAATAAATTCAAACATACTTGATCCAGATTCGAATGTACTTGGAAGTACTGCTCTTGTTTTTCGAGGTTTTTATAGAGTTCGAATCTATATCATCTAGATTCGAGTCTCTTGAAAGTATTGTTTTTTTTTCGAAGTAATCATAGAGAGTTCGAAACCATGCAAACAAATTCGAATCTACTTGTGATACTTAATCCCATCGCAAATAAATATCCTTACATCGTCCGATTCGGATAGATCAACGTTTCCATTGGCATCATCGTCCAATTGACTATGGAGAGACTTTATAGCTTCCAAGCCCAACCGATCGTGCGAAGCCATGGTGATGCAAGCTAGGTCGTCGTTGCAAGTATCCGCATCTGAAATAAATTAAGTTTTAGGAATATAAAGTGCGTGGAGAGTACGTATTCGCGTAGATGACGCATCTCGCGTTTGCGAGAGAAGAACGTGAACGTTCGGGGAGCGAATTCGGCTTACTGGACGACTCGTGGGCCACCGCTTGGGCCAATCCATCGGTGAGGGTGGCGGAGAACGCTATTATCTTGGAATGTGGAGCGTTCGAGGCGCTCGAGGTTTGAAAGGTCGGGGTGGAATCGAGGGCTCCGCCGGTGGCCGCTACCGTATCGAATAACCAGCACAGCAAGTGAATTCCCAGCAGTGGAAGCGCGTTCGCGGATGCTCGCATCTTAGGTTAGCGCTCCAGCTGTTCTCTGCTCGACACTTTCGCGCCTCTCTCGTCGCGCGATCCGACAAGATCCGCGGACTTGTCAGCGCGGAGGAAACCGTCCCGAGCTCTCTCTCTCCCCGTGCTCACCCCCGATGCTGATTCGCGATCGTGAATATATTCAAGGTTACCACAATTCGGACCCGGACCGACGATATATCTCGACGAGCGCATAACAAGCGTGACCGGATTACGAGCGAGACGGCTTTATAATTGTGTCAAGCGCTAATATTAATCAGCTCCATAAAGGCAGATTCCGCTGTCGGTACTCGTGATATATGAAAATAATTGATTGCTTCGTTAATTAAATCAAATTAAGTACATACACACATACACTACTATTCCCCCGAATCAGATGTTTTATCCAAGGCTACTAATAGCACTTCCGATTCACGCACGACCTGAACGATTTAAGATCAACTTTCATGTGAACTCGTTTTTAATTAGGAGCGTATGATAGCAGAATATCATGTTAGGTACACGACGGATAAATAAGCGTATTTTTTTTTTTTAATTTCTTATATTGTCTTACATTTATGTAATTAGTATTTTAATTCAAGGTGCGCCTCTATTCGAAAGGAAATATACTTGGGTACGTTCTTAAACTTCCTCTCCGAGGAAAATTTTACTCGATGGCCGTGCCTTAAATTTTTTCCAACGATCCGATTGGTTTCAAGCCGGTCATCGAGTAAAATTCTTCTCGGAGAAGACGTTTTGGAAAATGTAACTTTGGAAATAAAAATTCATGAAAATTGATCATTGCTAGCTTCGTATCTTGCCTAAGGCCGGATCTACAATAGTAAGCCTTAAGTAAGGAATTGATCAATCACAGTTGAATGTGAGAAGAATAATCGCGAATATGATTGGTTAATTTTTATTGGTTAATTTTTTAAGTGATGTACTTTGATTGTTTTGCGCAAGCGCAGTGGCGGTTTATTTGAAAAGTAAAAATCAATACTTAAATATTTGATATACAAAATAACTTTGTTTTCACACAAATAATACATTCGACCCATTTTTTTAAATAAAACTTTATGATTTAATAAAATTTAATGAACAAAAACAACAACAACAACAAATATAATTCAATTTGTAGTTACGAACTGCTGCTGCCTTTAGTCATCTTTGAGTAACGATGGAACATCATAAATACGTAGATGTTTCGTGCATCGTGACTCCAGAATTGTGTCTGACATTTTAGCTTCTTGTTTGATATATATATATATATATATATATAATATATATAGATATATATATATATAATATGGAAGGATCAAACACATAAGGTTAAAGAATAAATAATAAAGATTGTACAATATTGAAAATACGGATTACTAACTAGGCTAGGCCTGCCTCTTTTTCAGAAGAAAATGAACACAAACTCTGGTTTTACCGTCTGATGATATGTTACTCAAATATATCGATGTATACGAGAAAACTATGCGTCAGATATATAAATAAGGAAACAACGTTTGTTATGCTCGAATGACGAATTCAAGCATTTTGCGATATTCGGAATATTCGTCTTGAGTAAGAGAGGACTACGAGAATGTCGAGTGCGACAAAGAGATCAGGGGAGATTTATTTTATCATAAGTTTGCTTTGAGTCGAATATAAATCCAGTGTGTTTTGATGCGAAATAGAAATGGCGGATGCTATATTTATCACGCATTTCCTACTCTTGTTGACATTCAAATTATCTTCAGGTAAGAGGATCAATTATTGTGAATTACAAACGATACTCATTGTATGATGTGTAATTTCACGCGAGATATATAGTTTTAGCACTTGTGTTGCTCTCGGCTCTCAGCAAAGATTACTAGATCCTTGTCTTTACGAGACATGTAAACCTCGATTTATATAATATACAATGTATCGTGGAAATTTCGCGACTTTTTTCATCAATTATTTATCATAATTGTTTTTATTACCAGTGTAAATGCATTGTACTAAACAATTTATTGTATGTTCTGCTTGGTGTAGTGTTTATATACAGTTTTTAATTCATATTCTAGGCGAAGGAGAGATTGCGTTACAAGAGCAAGATATTTCTCTTGACCACGATAAATTAAATCTACCTGAACCATTGGAGCACAGTCTTAGTAGTAATGCAATTGGCCACAGACGTTTTAAATGTCATATATGTGAAGATTCCGAGTGTTCATTATCTAGCATCTGTGAAGATGCGATCACTGTAAAAATTTTTTATATTTTCTATTCTATTCAACATCTTTAAATTTACATTCACATCTTTTCTCATAGAGTATAAATCAATATTTTTATTTTGTTTTATAGTGTTGGAAGTCCAGGGTGAAAGAAGCTGATGGTACTGAATCTGTTAGTCGCGGCTGTTACAAATTAGAGGAACATAAGTTGTTTTTGTGTAATAAAGAAGACAACCAAGATGCGGAGCATAAAGAAAGGCATGCTAGAGGGTTAGCAGGTGGTGTTCAATATTCTGTGGAATGTTGCCAAGCAGATTTTTGTAATGTTGGACCATATCCTGTACTGCAAGATTATTCAACTAGTAAGATAATCTGTCTGTGTATACATATAAACATACAAAAATATATATTTAAAAATATACAGGGTATAATTTGCAACTAGCAGCTACATATTTTTTCTTAAAAACTATGTATTTTCTTTATGCCAATTGATTTCTCTCATTATTTTGTTCATAAAAGTATTGCGGTAAGATCATCGAAAAATGAATATTTTATGAGATATTTCATAGTTTATGTAAAATTATGTCAAATTAAGGTATAAAATATCTCGTAAATTATTCACTTTTTGACCATCCTATCCTTATAATTTTTTATGCCAAATATTGTAAGGAATTGATTTATATAAAAAAATTAGGGTGGTTCCATTTAAAATAACTAGGTTGATCTTCAAATGACCTTGAAGAATGAGCTTAGTTAAAATTCAAGATTATCAACTTCTTTTCCTCTCAAAAACAAACTGTTGTTCGAAACAGTTTTCTAAAATGTGATATTTTTTATATATTTCAGCATATTTTTAAAAATGGAACATCCTGTATGTAAAATTGAATTGTAATAAGATGATGGATTTTGTTAGAAGCAATTTTTATATTTGTATATTGTTTTCAGATGCTGATAGAGGAAATTATGTAGTGAAATTAACGTTTGCGATTCTTGGACCAATGATCGGATTGGTTGTCGTTGGAGGGATTGTATTCTGCTTGTTGGCTCATCGAACGCGAAGAAAAAGGCCGATGGCGTCGCGTCGGAATAAACTTATTTTAGATTCCGAAATTGAGCCTTCCATGTTGCATTTCTCTTTTTCTTCGCCTACATCGTCCGCCACTTATCATCCACACGAGCTTAGAGCAACAGCTGCTGGTGATAGTACACTTAAGGTACATATTAGATGGGATTAAGTATCTTATAAGCAGGTTCGAATTTGTTTGTATGGTTTCGAACTCTCTATGATTACTTAGAAAAAAAAACAGTACTTTCAAGTA
Organism: Lasius platythorax; assembly: GCA_963971435.1. Classification (NCBI taxonomy): domain Eukaryota; kingdom Metazoa; phylum Arthropoda; class Insecta; order Hymenoptera; family Formicidae; genus Lasius; species Lasius platythorax. Next base: position 4,462,385 of record OZ020544.1, read on the forward strand.
GACTCGAACCTATCGAACGAGATAAGTATCTCGAAAAACAAGAGCAGTACTTCCAAGTACATTCGAATTTGGATCAGGTATGTTCGAATCTTTTATGAGTACTTATGAGAATGCGTGCGTGTGTGTAGCAAATATCTTAAATAGATTTTTTTATCTTGGAGTCCTATTTGTAAAAGATTTGATTTTTTACGATAGAAAGTACTTATAAATACTATTTCGAACCTTGCAGGTATTTAATCTAAAATTCGAATATAATTGTTCTAGATTCGATTACTTCGCAAGTACAATATATGAAATATTATTTCTTACGAGTACTATTCGAATTCTAGAAAATGAAACTTGATTATTGAATTCGATTAGGATTTTTAAGTTCATATTGAACTTGATCCCATTCCTAGTACATATAATGCTACTTTTTTATTTTTACTATTAAGAAATAAAGGCTCTCGAACTGAAATACATATGAATTTCAAACGGGCTATTAGAGCCAAACGCGGATGGCGGTGCGTCGATTTCAGTGAAAATTTATTTTTTTCACTGAAATTATTAGCAGTGCACAAGGCACAAATTTTTCTTGGTGCGATACCAAGTAATTAAATTGAATTAATTCTCAATACTTTGAGATTTTTAATTCAGATAAACCCCTCTGACCCCCCCTAAAGAAGTTGTAAGTTTTTTATTTTTCTTTGTTTTATATTACGCGTGCGCGACGTATGTTAATTAATTATATCAATTATATTTTTGTAGGAGTATCTAGATGGCCGAAGTTTGACCAGTGGTTCTGGTTCTGGATTGCCCTTGCTAGTACAAAGAACTTTAGCTAAACAAGTAGCTTTAGTAGAGTGTCTCGGTAGCGGTAGCAGTGGAGGATTCGGTGGAGAAGTGTGGAGAGGAATTTGGCATGGCGAGAATGTAGCTGTAAAAATTTATTTCTCGCGGGACGAAGCCGCGTGGGCTCGGGAGACCGAGGTTTATTCTCAGTTGTTACCATCTAGACACGACAATATTCTAGGATATGTCGGCAGCGATATGACTAGTAGAGCCAGCTGCACTCAGCTCTGGCTAGTGACGCAGTACCATCCTCTCGGTTCCCTCTTCGATCATCTCAATCGATCGCCGCATCCGTTGACACATCATCAAACGCTCAATATTTGTCTGAGCATCGCTAACGGCTTACTTTATTTGCACACGGAGATTCACGGCACTAGAGGGAAACCAGCTATGGCCCATCGTAATCTCAAATCGAAGAATATCCTGGTCAAGACTAACGGCGGTTGCGTAATCGCCGATTTCGCATTAGCAGCTACGCAGGATCGTCTTACGGCGGACAAAGTCGATCTACGACAAGGAACTAAACGCTACACGAGTCCCGAAATTATCGAGCAAACGTTAGTAGAGCGCTTTTTTTTCTTTCTCTTTTCATACCACTACAAGTTGGCCAAATTCATCACAATGGTGCCTATTCTGTTTCATTTTCAGAGTAAACGTCGAATGTTTAGAGAGCTTCAGACGGGCCGATATCTATAGTTTAGGATTGGTGATGTGGGAAGTCTGTCGCAGATGCATAAGCAATGGCGTAGCCTTAGAATACGCGATGCCGTATTATGAATGGCTGCCAAGCAACAATCAAGAGCCCTCCATAGAAGAAATGCGCAAATTAATCTCGCTCGATCAACGAAGGCCGCCGCTTCCTAACAGATGGCATTCCGACCCGGTAAATCAGATATTTTCGAGATATTAGTATTTGTACAGAGAAATATTGGCACATATCAGAACTCTGAAAAGATTGAATTTTAATTATTCATTATATATATATATATATATATGTGAATAATTACTAATCCTTTTTTTTTTTTGCAGACATTAGCAGGGATGGGAAAGCTAATGCGAGAATGTTGGCACGGGAAACCGGCGGCCAGACTACCCATTCTTAGGGTAAAGAAAACACTCGTTAAATTAGCAGCTAGCGATTCTCGTGTTCATTTACCGCTCGATTGACCAGCATTCATCTTACCGAGCTCTCTTTCATCCATGTATTTATTACTGTTGCTGCAACAACTCGTCACGCGCATTGCAAGTTCGATCATCATTATCATCATCAACAATCGTGCGTTATCGGATGCATTATATCAAGAAAATAAAGAAATATCGCATATCGACATATCGAAATAACAATGTTAATACGTTTGTTAATGTTTGGCATATGAATTCTGTTGCCTTATGTTCTCTATTACTGTTACCATTCTGGAACAATGATAGTATTAAGTGTATAGTTTCGTAGCATCGATTGAACCAAATCGCTAAGTAGAAATATTGTTAATTCCACAAGACGATTCAAAATTATCTGTTAAAAAGTAGATATTATACATATAGGAATGTATGAATTTTGTTCATAATCTAAGAAAATGACAAAAATTTGATTTTTTTCAATTATGATGAAAAATTTAATGAAAGTATACTCTACATGTATATAGTAATCCTTATTTTAATTCATATTGAGGAAGCAGATTGCTTCTATTAAAACATAAGTTTTTACATTTTTACATGATTTCCAAGCAGTTTTGGCTCGGCTCGGTTTAAGTTGTCATACGAAAACAGTAATCTCTCTTAATTGACTCAGTAATATAATATTGTTAGTAAATTTCTTTTGAGGATTTTTTTTCAGTATCGACGCTAATATCGCGCGCAATAGTTCGAATAAGTGATCAAAAAATATTTGTAAATAGTGCGTATCTCTGTATCGATATACCTATCATACAATTAATTACACAGCTATTATCATGTGTCCTTCTCATAAAATCATCAACGAGGTACAGATAGAAATAAGAATGAGTGGTGCGAAAGTAAGCAAAGGCTATTATATACATCTTTCTGTATAATACTTGTAATAATTTCATGAACTGCTTTCTTAGGCTACGTTCTATTTGGCGATCGCAACGTTCGTAGAATCATTTCATTTTTATTGATTACTGAAAATTAAGGATAAACAATATCCACGTTGCAGTCGCTAAGAACGTAGCCTTACTCAGCGTTTATATATAAATAATCAATGCATTATTAAAGATGAGAATGAATGTATAATAGCAGAATATGTAGCATAATCATATGTAATAAAATTATTGTACAAAGGTTTTGTACGTAACACAAATGCATATTGACTTAACACGAATATGATACAATGCGATAGACTTTATCTTGCAATCCGATTATTCCTCAAGAGGTAATAACAATAATCTTCTTAACATTATTCTGTTATCTGAACTCTGGTTACCGATACATTGCTCGAAGAATTGCCGGAGATGTGACGGATCGTTCGTGTGCAATAAAATGATGATTGCGTATCGCCATACCAAAGGTTCTAATTCAACTGGGTATTCGAGGAGTCTAGGAAATAAATTTATAGCATTCCTCCAGTCTTGACGAGTGATGTAAGACTGCATCTCCGATAGTGCCAGACTCTTTGAGAATCCTACGAGTGACATTCTGCTTCTTCTGCCACCTTGGAATCTCTTGCAATAATGAGCTTTACGATCGTTTGCCACTTCTTCCATATCCTTTCGCCGTTTTTTATCAGTGCTACGTTTCGTTATCAGTGTTATAGCTTTCTTCTGAAAAATCGAAATCACAATGCTTGATTATGTTATTTAAAATTGTCAGTAGTTGCCATGCTAAAAAAGAAACTACGTACCACATTAGATTTTGTAATTTTTCGAGCCAACGTCAAATCGCACGACATGATCCTATGCGTACTTATGCGTTCTCACAAAACGAGTCTATCATAAAGTTTATACAAGTTTATATAGCTGAGAAGACACTTTCTCTATATTTCTCGCGTGATTTGCGGATCTATTAGTTGATAGAGAGATTTACCTACCAGGTGCCATTAAATCGAAGAAGAAGAAGAAGAAAAAGAAGAAAAAGAAGAAGTTGATAGAGAAAGAGTGGTACTTTCTATCCTTTTTCTTACAAATTTTACTTATGAAGACTAAGCACTGCTGCCGCAGAAGCATCAACTTGTAAAATGAAACACATGGGCTGCGGTCCGATTTATGCTCACAGCGCTATCAGCGCGCTCAAATCTATAGATACGTCACGTGGACTATAGATTGATAGCGCTGTGAGCGTGAATCGGACCGCAGCCATGTTTACCTATTCAAGCATTGGAGAGAGAAAGAAAGGGTAGTAAGAGAGAGAGAGAGAGAGAGAGAGAGAGAGAGTGTGTGTAGTAGAGTGAGTGAGTGAGTGAGTGAGAGAGAGAGAGAGAGAGAGAGAGTGTGTGTGTAGTAGAGTGAGTGAGTGAGTGAGTGAGAGAGAGAGAGAGAGAGAGAGAGAGAGAGAGAGAGAGAGAGAGAGAGTGAGAGAGGGGGAAAGCGAAGAGTGTAGGAAGTGCAAGCAAAACAGAGAGTAGATCTAACCTTTTATAGCATCAGTGGTCGCACGCGACAGCGATTAAAAAATTTATAAATATTGAAGGGATTAAAAATTGAAGACATGTTATACTGTTTTAGTATCCACATTCGAAACAGTGACGGAAGTTTTCGGAAGAATAAAATCGCAGTTGAAGTTTATAATCATCTCTATAGATTTGGTAAAAATTATCTTCATTAAAAAAAAAAAAAAAAATGGAGAAATCCACGAGTAAACCTATTATGCAAAATGACGCCGACGCATCGACATTTTCCGTTTCGTTCATCGAATCGCCCAGAAAATGCAATTTGTCTTTCTCGATCAACTTTGATTTTGACGATGTTGATAGCGAAAATTCTACCGATTCCGAAAATGCAGATTTACAAATAGATATATCCGAAGTTGATAATTATGAACCGTCAAGCAAGCATAAGAGAGAAGCTATTGAAGAAGCGTCGGTACTTAATAAAATGGAAGAAGAGATTGAGAGACAACTTGATGCTAAAGCTGCCAAAACTAATTTAACTGCCACTAACGTTAAAAATATATTAAAACATGTTATCCCCTACGAACATTTAATGACAATGATACAAAACTGGCTTCAAGATGCGGAAGATGATGTTAACTTTGGTCCCAAACTCACAAGAGCTAAAGCTAAGTGCGTATGTTTTATTTATTATTAATTTTATTATTCATATGTATAATTGTTATATGTATTATTAGCATGGATATAAAACTTTTAACTTGTTTCTTATAGAAAATTGGCAGCTGCACAGGTCAATATACCATGGCCTATTACTACAACCCAAAAAGCTTCGTCGGAAGTGCAAGCGCTGATTCAGGAAGAACTGCCAGAAGATTCATCCGATGAAGAATATAATCCTGATCATGATAAACATATAGAGAGTGATGATGATAGAGAGGTGGAAAATACAATGAGTAATGATATGGAATCACAACAATCAACATCAACAAATAATAATGTAGTTTGTCCTGAACAACAAAGGTCATCGGATATACAATATGATCCTGAAGGAATTTTTAAAATACCAGCGTAAGTGAGAAAGATTTATTTGTATATACAATACTAGAACAGAAGTTGATTTGATTATAATTGAAGCTTTTCAATACTTTTTAATTATGCCGCTTCTTAATATTGCCAATTCATTCTAATAATAATTGACAAATATTATATTTCAGTATTCCACATGTTGCAACAGAGGAAGAGAGTATTGGTCAGAGAACACGCTCTAAATTATCTTTAAGTGAAACTTCTTTGGAGGAAATAGAGCAAGCATTTATACCACCTGACATAACTGTCGATATGACTGATGATTGGGATTGTGAACTCGATGAAGATTGGGATAACTTTTTAAAAGAATTTACGCAACCTTTAACACAAGAACCAGCTGTAGAAGATGATCCAGAAGCAGACCCAGAATATAACATTTTAGAAGATGAAGAAACAGATTTATGTATGTATTGCTGTAAAATAATTCTTTATATTTTATTCTCTTATTTTTTTATTGTGTATGAGATCTATTGATCTTTAACTTTGATAAATATTAATAGTGGACAAGGAAGAACTCAGGACAGATAAAGCAGTAGAAGTTCCTCGAAAAGAGCAATACGATTTAATTGCAGAATTACTTGAATTGACCCCTATGTTCTTAACACAAGAAGAAGAAATATCAAGAAGGAAAAAGATTCCAGATAATATAACTCCACCAATTGAAACTAATACTATAGTAAGAAAAATTATCTATGTTATGTATTAAAAGGCAGCAGTAGTCGAACTTTCACATTTTTATACTTTTTTAGAACTCCTCTATGGTAGATCTTTTACCAGTACTTGCAGAACCTGAATTACCAAAATTAGTAAATTTTGAACAACGTCTTTTATTAGCCACACAATTTCGGCAGCATGTACAATTAATGGCACAGCATTTTACTATGACTTACATGCATCCTGAATATCATTCACTAGCAATAACATGTAAACAGAACTTGAATAGCTTAAGGTATGATGAAAAGATAAGAAAAACATAATATACTATAAAGGATAATAAGTCAGATAAAAATCAGAATTCTGATAAATATTCTTGCTATTTCTTAGATATTTAAGCAATGGACCAAATTCTGCATTTAATGCAGAAAACTTGGAAGAAGCTTTAAAATTGATATCAATTTGGGAAAATAAATTTTCTAACACACGATTCTATGCAGATTTCAAACAAAGTATAACAGATAACATTGTTAAAACTAAAACATGTACAAATAAGCACATATACACCGAAGAATTTCTTCCTGAATTAGAAAACTTATTTGTTGAAAGTAAGGCTCTCATGTATCCGCAACTTTTACCACAAATGCCTTTCAGAAGTGGAGTTAAATTTACAAAATCTACATATTTAAAATCAGAAGAAAAGTAAGTATTTTCAAACTTATATACTAAAACATGTTATTTTTTATTCTATTCTAATATATAATTTTATATATTATATTTTAATAATTTTTAGTTTAATTGCGCTGGGCATAGAACAATTTTTACCATTTGTTGCATCTAGACCAAGAAAGTTCCGCACAAAGAAAATGCTGTTAATTGATGCCACTCAACTTATTTGTCACTATCTGTTACCATGTAGAGATGCACAAGGAATATTACATCATATTAGAAAACGTCGCGCTTCTAAGGATGAAAACCCGATTAAGGTATGTACTGAATAATTTTCAGGCTTATATTGCAACTACAGTTAAATACATTTTATTGTAGCATTATTTTGAGAAAGGTTGCGCTCCTAGAATAATACATCGCATAACACTTGATAATAAGCCCAAAGCTCCAAAAGATCAACCAATAAACCTTTTACCTTTAAGATGGCAAATATACCTCGGTAATGTAAGTATATAACAATTATGAGTAAGTATATAACAGTTATTTTGCTTATATCTAATTAAAAAGAGCTATATTTGATATTCAAAATTTTATTTATACATTATACATACAATAATTGTAACAGCTTACAGGTACTCACCTTATATAACATTTGATGATAATTACTTATTTATTATTACAGCAAAGAGAGCACAAAAACAATTTGTCGAATAATAATTATATATTTGATTCAAACAGTAATCTTGGAAAACATTGGATTAAGATGAATGCAATACTGATGCCGTATCCTACTGTCTCAAGTAATCATCCATTAAGAAACCCAGTCATAAATATATTACCGAAAATATTACCTGTGACTGTAAATCCAAAAGCTTCAACTACTAATAAGACAGATAATTCTACTATCAAAAGAAATTCTAAACTCAATAATGACAGTAGTGAAAAACAAGTAATTGATAATAGTATACAAACTAGAGGGATGCTTACAGGAATAAATAAACCCAATAAAAATTTGTACTCTGTAAAAACAGTTACTGCAGATGCAAAGGTGGCGCAGATGGATAAATTACCAGATGAACAAAAAAATAATACTAAATTAAGTGGTATATCAGCTAGAAGCTCAAAGGTATCCAAAGATATATCGCAAATATCATCAGGACCACAAATACGCAAAACTACACCTCGATTAGCAAAAACAAGAAGCGCACAGAATATGAAATTGATGGCGCAAGTTTTAGGTTCAAAGAGTTCGGCTAATTGTAGTACATTAAAATCTAAAGAAAAAGATACAGATAAGAACACTGACGAACATTGTACTGTGTCAAAAGTTGTGAGTTCTATTTTGTTACATTAAAGAAAATATTGAGTTATCTATATCTGTGTAAATTATGATTTTTATATGATTTTTGCAGGACAATGAGGAAGAGATAGCAGAATTAATGCTAGCTAGTACTACAATAATAAAGGATCCTGTAAGTAGGAAAAAGGCTAAACAAACTAGAGAGTTGGAAATTATTAAAAGATTATTAAAAGCTGAGAACCCATTGACCGAAGAGGAGCGTGAAGCAAGTAAGTCAGTTAAATTATAATTTTTTATAAAATATGTAAAATAAAACTTGTATTTTTCTAATCTGTATTCTTTTTTTTGTTTTTTTGTAGAATTTGCAGCATCATATCTTCAAAAACTGCACTTGACATTGGAACCTAATAATCCGGAAATATTTAGGACTGTGATAAAGTTATATTTAGATTATAGCGAAAAACTAGAAAGTATTAACCAAACAGTTATTGACCCACCATTTCCTGAAGAATTTGCAGCAAATAAAGAGATACAAGATAGTGCGATTAAAAAAGATATACTCACAATCAGATTATATCAAGATGTTTGTGAAATGTTGCAAAATTATCCAGAAATGTGTACAGATTTTTTATTATTCTTAAAGCCACACCAAGCCACGATGATTGGTAAATCCATGGAATATATGATGTTGCAAAAAATGAATGATTTTGTCCATATTGCGCAAATATATTTCGCTAAGCAACCATCGCGGATAGCAAAGATGATGCAGGCGATCACACAACTTTCGTCTGATCCGCACACAACTCTGGAAACTATTCATAGCATTATAGGTCCAGTCTTTAAAGGCCATCCACTCATTATGGATTTATTCTTGCAAGTTTTACCTACCGCAAAACCTCCTGAAAGGTAACTATGACTGCAACTATGTATTTATGTATTTTATACGTAAATAATTAGCGATGAAATTAAGTATCTTACAAGTAGAAAATGCGCCAATTAAATCTATTTATTTAATCTATTTACATCATAAAATATGAAGCAAATCATAATTGTATATAAAATGTATTTTTGATATTTTTATATAGCTTATTTGTACCCCACATGTTTGAAAACTTGACATGTCCGTTAGGACCTTACGATAAAAATACAACTTATACCGAAAATGCACCAGAGTTATATGAAAATATAGAATTACCCACAGCGACATATCACGAAGATCCATATGGTGGGGAAAATTGTAAATGCGATTGTCATAACATAGATGATTCGAATCTTAAAAATAATTCAGAACATTGTGTTTCCTGCGGTACACGGGTATGTGCGCCCTTTGATAATATCCAATCGTATAACTTTTGTTTCATATCACTTTGTTTTTCTCTTTATAAAGATTCAGTTTAGTTTAAAATTGTTTCATATTTTTTTATAGTTTCTTAATGGAAGAATTTATCTTCAAACGCCTGAAGGATTGCGACCTGCAAAAATTACATTTCCTGGAGAGAACCAGGAGAAATTGGAAAATATTGCGCGCGTATCGTTAAAAATTGCTGATAAAGTCGCTCCATCAATCTCTAAAAAACGACGGAAATCATCAAAGAATGATTCTAATCACGAAGAAATTTGCCAGAAGCAGCAATCCGCTACAAAGTATTCGCCATTAAAAGATAATGAAGATAACGAGAAAGTAGTAGCAAAGTCTAAAAAGAGTGTTAAACTTGCACTTAAAGCAGATCAAAAAAAGGCTCTAAAAAGAATAGGCACTGCTGTAGATGATGCAATTGCGAATAAAAAAATACGGATGTCTCACTGCAGGAATAAACGAGAGAAGAAGACTGAAGATATGGATGTCTCATTGGAACACAATGAACTTGATATTACAGAGCATGAGAGAACAAATGATATTACAGAAACAGAAACCAATAGCTGTATGCAATTGTCAATGCAAGATAATTCATCAAGTACTGAAATAATTACACAAATTGCTGCAAGTAACAGTGCTGATTGCGATTTAAGTAAGTTATATATGAATTGTATCATTGGAAAAATTATATTATTAATAGAAGAAAAAGGAGAATTTGAAGAATGTCTTTTTGTTTTTAGGTTGTAAAAACACGAGTACAGAAACAGCAGTCGTAAAAACGACAATCGAAAATAATATCCAGTTAAAGTCTGATTTAACAAACAATAAACCGTGGACACGTCAGGAAGACATGATTCTACTACAAAGTGTTAAGAAAGAATATTCTGAAAATTCATTTCTATTAATTAGTGAAAAATTAGATAATCGTACTGTTGATCAGGTAATCTTTTTCTCTCTCTATATATATAAAATTCTACATAATTATATATTTTACACTCTCAATACATCTATATGCAATGACTAAATTTTGTTGTAGGTAAAAGAGAGATGCCAAACTTTACTTTCTTTATTACAGAAAATAATGTAAATATATGTATATATATATATATTATCTGAATTTATGTGTAATTATGTATTTTAGAGCATAATAGTGGCACTTGACATGAGAATAATATAGTAAAATTATTTCTAAATTCTCTTTCTGTCGACGCCAAGTAAAATGACAAAAGCAATTCGTTCTAAGCTAGAAAAAATTCTCGATTTCGAAATATAATCTCGCTTAACCTAAAAACTTGCAGTATTCTTCGTATATGCACTGTTCGAATTGTATTTTTATAAAAATCATTTAAATGGTTCATGATATCCTAATTACTTCTACGAATCATAAATCGATATCGATATTTATTAAAAAAAAGAAGGAAACAATTGTATAAAAACACGATCATGTACAGAACTGCACACTCTTCTCATATTTTCATAAGAAGCTTTCCAGCAAGAAAACATAAATAGACACAATAATGGGAGCTTTCCAGCAAGAAACACACACAATATCACACGACTTGTTATCAAATAGAAAAATTTTCAGAAGTTTAAAAATTCTTTATTCCCACATGACCATGCTTGGAAAATTGCCTTTGTTTACGTCAACGTGACGTCATCGCGTCTGCGCAGAAGCGCCAGCGGATGCGCACGCAACTTGATCCTTTTATCCGATCACTTGTCACGGATCATGAAACGATTCGCGATCCTACCAGAGACAGAGAGAAGCCTGAGAGCGGCCATGCCGGCGATTTTCGTGAGACGCTTTTACTAGGCCGTAGAGCAGCGCCATACATCCACTTTTAGGAATTGGAATCACTGATCCACATACACTTTCAAAACTGTCGGTCATTTGGTTCATGTCCGTGCTAATATACATCCACTTTTCGATACTGTCGATCATTTAGTGGTTCATGTCCATGCTACATCCATATTATAATTGTGGATCAAAAATATATCGAAACTTCATGAACTTATTAATATGTTTTATTAAATGCGTGTAACGTTTTGGCATTCTAGTATATAATACGATATAAATACAGCGATATAAATTATTACTAAAATATTTTTACGTATATCCGCATATGCAATGAAATAAATTTTTTCTTAAATCAATTTTTCTTAATAAGTCTTAATTGAATATAATGTAGAAAATATCTGCAATAAATTACTTTTACTTTTCTCTTATTCTTAGAACAAAGGTATCAAGCATTTAAGCAATCATGCATTTTAATCAAATTATGATTTAAATTTATAGCTTTTTATATTAATTTTTTTATATTAATTTATTTTTTACTTATTATTAATTTAATTAATTTTTTATTTATAAATTCGATTGGATGCGAAGTCTTTTGAAAATAAACATATACAGGGTGTCCGGTAATTGACGGATCACCCGTCGTGTGCAGGTAGAGCGAGTTAAACCGAGTAGAAAAGTCCTGTACCATTTTGCAATATTTGCAATAATTAATGAGAAATGAATTAAACAAGATCGGCCAATCCGTGTGAGTTCAAGCGCGCGGCGAGAAGAGACAGCCCACGCGGGGGTCCAGCGTTTGCATTGCTCGTACATAGGCATTGTTTTTTGTAAAGTGCTCCTCCCCGCTTTGTCGTGCGCCGAGCAACCGCGTAAACATTAGGCTTTTATTTTTGCCGCGCGACAAGAATCACGTAAACAGTAGGAGGTCTCTTCTCGCCGCGCGCTTGAACTCGCGCGGATTGGCCGATCTTGTTTAATTCATTTCTCATTAATTATTGCAAAGATTGCAAAATGGCACAGGACTTTTCTACTCGGTTTAACTCGCTCTACCTGCACACGACGGGTGATCCGTCAATTACCGGACACCCTGTATAATAGGTGCGCTCCGCTTGACGTTATATTTTTGCTTCGAAGACTAATATTGTAAGATTCTTCACCTTATCTATAATTAAAAATTATCCGATTTATGTCGTGCTTGATGTCGTTTTAATCGCCAAAATCTCATTAATCCATTAAGATTATTTTCAAGCTGTTTAAATGCAAAATAGAAGTTTTAGTTTTCATTTCAAAAAATGTTTACATTCGTGAATTGCTATGGATGGGGAGAGCCCATTGTAAGAGACTTCGGAACTCTTTGATGATAGGTCATCTCGCTCGCTCTCTACTCGCGATCTCGCTCTCGCTCACACTCGACGCGCTAGAACAGCTCGGAAAGATAAGCTGATCCGAGAATCGAAACACATTCGTAAACATGTAAACATTTTATGAAATGAAAACTAAAACTTTTATTTTGCATTTAAACGGCTTGAAAATAATCTTACTGGATTAATAAGATTTTTGCGATTAAAATGACATCAAACACGACATAAATCGGGTAATTTTTAACTAGATAGGTAATTAAAATTTTGATTACCTATCTAGTTAAAAATTACCCGATTTATGTCGTGTTTGATGTCATTTTAATCGCCAAAATCTCATTAATCTATTAAGATTATTTTCAAGCCGATTAAATGCAAAATAGAAGTTTTAGTTTTCTCTCGATTCTCGGATCAGCTTACCTTTCCGAGCTGTCTAGCGCGACTCGTCGAGTGTAAGAGCGAGAGCGAGACCGCGAGTAGAGAGCGAGCGAGATGACCTATCATCAAAGAGTTCCGAAGTCTCTTACAATGGGCTCTCCCCAACCATAGCAATTCACGAATGTAAACATTTTTTGAAATGAAAACTAAAACTTCTATTTTGCATTTAAACAGCTTGAAAATAATCTTAATGGATTAATGAGATTTTGGCGATTAAAACGACATCAAGCACGACATAAATCAGATAATTTTTAATTATAGATAGGGTGAAGAATCTTACAATATTAGTCTTCGAAGCAAAAATATAACGTCAAGCGGAGCGCACCTATTATATATGTTTATTTTCAAAAGACTTCGCATCCAATCGAATTTATAAATAAAAAATTAATTAAATTAATAATAAGTAAAAAATAAATTAATATAAAAAAATTAATATAAAAAGCTATAAATTTAAATCATAATTTGATTAAAATGCATGATTGCTTAAATGCTTGATACCTTTGTTCTAAGAATAAGAGAAAAGTAAAAGTAATTTATTGCAGATATTTTCTACATTATATTCAATTAAGACTTATTAAGAAAAATTGATTTAAGAAAAAATTTATTTCATTGCACATGCGGATATACGTAAAAATATTTTAGTAATAATTTATATCGCTGTATTTATATCGTATTATATACTAGAATACCAAAACGTTACACGCATTTAATAAAACATATTAATAAGTTCATGAAGTTTCGATATATTTTTGATCCACAATTATAAAATATGGATGTAGCATGGACATGAACCACTAAATGATCGACAGTATCGAAAAGTGGATGTATATTAGCACGGACATGAACCAAATGACCGACAGTTTTGAAAGTGTATGTGGATCAGTGATTCCAATTCCTAAAAGTGGATGTATGGCGCTGCTCTACGGCCTAGTAAAAGCGTCTCACGAAAATCGCCGGCATGGCCGCTCTCAGGCTTCTCTCTGATATTAAATACCAATCACTTGCAAGTGTTAAATTCGTCAAAAGTATAAGTTTCACACGCATAACGTAGCGATTATAGTGAGAGAAAAACATTTATCGATTCCGATCTTATAATCTAACCTTACTTAACCTAAAAAACTGCCCTGGAAAAGAATCCGAGGGCGAACAGCGCGTTCTAAATAAAATAATAACAACACACAATGTCTTTGCGTTTATGTAAGATTTTATCTATGTTATTCCTCTTTGTATTCTCAATTTACAAACGATATATAATGATGCAGTTGTTATAATTTCTGTCAATACGATTAATTTGTTCCGCACAACTGATGATGATAACATTAAGAAGTTAAGTGACATTTATTGTTACAAGAGAGCGCGACATGTAGCAAGTATATTTATATGATTCTAGATTCATTCGTGAGAAGAATACGGAAAACGCACGGCAGAAAATTCAGCACAGCTGTAGAAGTAAAAGACGAGCAAACGAGTCAAATATGCTCATTTCGCACAGCTGAAAACAATCCAGTTAATCATAATGCGGACCACTTGGCCAGATTATATACAGTCCCGATAGATACTCAACAGCAAATCTTTCAGTATGGCGGCTTACCTAAAGTATTTATGAAACAAGTCACCACTTTTCAAGAGTGCTCGATACTGGTCAGGCAACCTGCGATCGAGATTATGACTTACCTCAATCATACTGACTATACAAGGCCTGTTAATAAATATGTGTTGTGTATCCTTTGAAAAACATACACAGAGATAAAGAATAGTATCATAATTTGTTTACATTGCAAAATTATGAAGTAGCTTTCTATTTGTTTTCTTTTTATTTTTTATAATTTCTGTGATTATATGAATTTTATAGATTTTATATAAAGGGTGTCCCATTTTTTAAAATATGCTTAAATATACAAAAAACATCGCGTTTCAAAAAACGATGTTTTGAGTAAAAGTTTTTAACAACTTTTATTTACAACTTTTACTAACAACTCATACTTACGGTTAATATCTAGTAAAGATATTCACTTTTTGGCCATTCTACCCTTTTAACTTCTTATGCCGAATATTGCGAAGAATCAATTTATATAAAAAAATTAAGGTGGTTCCATTTAAAAAACTAGGTTGATTTTCAAATGACTGAAAAATGATCTTAGTTAAATTCAAAATTATCATCTTTTTTCCCCTTCGAAATTTTTGAATTTTTGTATGAAATATTTTCTCGTTACAGCCATAGTTTCAGAGATATTCGACTATTAATTAAAATGAGATATCCTGTATATGTTGCAAATAACAATATATAATTTGTAATAAAATATTTTATGCCTAACATAAAGAAAAACCTTAACAGTATTGTTAAATAGATGGAAAGTTTGGGGTAGGAAAATCTATTACATTAAGTCACATATTACACTATGCCTTTGTACAGAAATGTGTGCTTGTTCACATATATTGGGGTACGTTATGCTGCAAGTAAATGGTACACATTATCGTTCATCTCAGTGCGTTGCAATTATTATAATTGCTGTTTATTTTTCAGCTGCGCATTGGTTTAAGGATATGAAGGAAGTCGCGACTTCAGTGCTATCTCCAGGCTGCATGGATCTGCCGATCGATGCTGGATTGTGGTTGAAACATTTCAAATCTCAAAATTCAAACTTACTCTCACAATTGGACGTACGTTTATTCCGAGACATTATTTTGTCGGCTATACTTATTGTATATTTGTTTTACAGCTGAAAATATCGAAAGATTATGTGTGGAATCAACGCGAAATGACTTCACAAGGTACACCTATCTTGGAACTCATCGAGTTCGGCACGAATCGTATCAAGTACGCTTGTGGCGTAGTGGACGCGCTTATAAGAGAACTGAAGCTCGCTAGTACAGCCGGAAAGTGTAAGACGTTGGTCGTGATAGACGGATTCAATGCATTTACATCGAGTCACACGCGCATCCGCGATGATAATAAAGCGATGGTTCTGCCCAAGCAAGTGTCGTTGGCGATACCGTTTTTCGATATTACGAAAAGCGATTGGTGTAACGGTGCAGTCGTAATGACAGTAGACCAAATAGCAAATAAGGTATAGTTCTTTATCCGAATAAAGTTAAATTAGACATGCAAATTTAATAGGATGTTTGAAAAACATTTCATATTTAAATATAAAAGTTCAGATTTGGAAGATTATATCTAAATAATAATGGAGATTAAAATTTTTATTGTCAGGAGAGACGAGAATCCTACCTTCCTAGATATTTGCTTGGCAAAGAAGGCTTCGAGCACCTGGATCCTTTCATACCCATTCTAGTTGACGATTACAATGTAGCAGAATTTGATAGTATGATAGAGTATTATAAGGATCGCAAATGGATCAGGAACATGACATCCAGTGGTCAGAGGGAATTAGAACTAATCACTAATAGAAATCCGTTCGTCTTAATGGAACAATGCAAATTTTTATAAAGGCAATTGCTCGAACATGGATATAATTATAATAAAGCTTTTGAAACTCTTAGCTCTTTCTTCTTGGTTTTTACTAAAATTATAAAACTATCTCCAATCTTATTTTAGATCCTATGTTAGGGGCAATAGGAAGATTTTTAAGCTTAAAAAAAGTATTCATTTTTTGTCATAGTTTCTTTATGGACATAACATGCAATTAGTAAATACAGTCACCACAAAAATATAATTAAATGTAATTAAATTTATTTTTATCATTTTTAAAATATATATATTACTCAAATTTTCTAAAATAAAATTGCTCACCCTGTAAATGCATTATAAATTTAGCAATATAAATAACATAAAATATTGTTAAGATTGACAAAATAAAATTATGACAATTATCAACTTTAAGTATAAGATAAATAAAACGAAGTGTATCATTAGTGAATAATATTAGTAACAAATTATCATCAATCGATTATGTTAACAGTTACCTTTACCACTCGTTATTGTACATAAACTATCGTCAACTAAAATTTAGCCTATCCTTTTTTAATGTTGGCGTACCGGATGTAATCTAGCGCCTTGCCGATGTCACCATCTTTTGAAACAAGCAGATGAGTGAGTCATCCATCCTCATTGCTGAATCCCATTGCCATCATCGCTGTTACGGCTTGTTGAATCTTGGGATTTGGATGATAGAACTCATCTTTTACTTCTTGAGGTAAGGGTGAGTAAATGCTCTGCTTTGGTGATTCTGTTTTCTCTGGTTCTGCCGCAATGGCTGCTGGAGCAGATGGCGTAACCTGTATAATAAGGTATTCTGAACATGTGATACATACAATGCAATATATAAAATTTTTTTTATTATATATATATAAATTATGTATTTCTCTTTAAGTATCTAATCGTGTAGTTTTATTTAAAAGTAATATTTTAATTTTCTGTGTTATATTTTTTAATTACACTTGAATAATTCAATATGTTGCTATTATGGTTTTTCTTGCATATATGTGAAACGTACCTGTTTAGGTATAGCCTCATTCAAGGACGAAGTGGAAGATGTACGGCTGGTATTGTTGCTCTCACCCTGTGGCTGCAATATCGTTCTCGGCTTCGGACGCTTGTTCGGCACAGGTTGCTGCTGGCTCCTTCTGTGGTGACGACGCACTGCTCGTCGAAGGAGCAGCAGTTTTCTCACTTGTACTTGCGGTTTCACCGCGCAATTTCTTTTCTTCACCGGGAAACTTCTTAGCGGAATCCTCCGATGTATACGCGCGATTCTCGGGCTTTTGCGGGCTAGTTTTGGCTCCGGCGGGCTTGTTCCTGGCGGAATCTTTGTCGATCATTACGGTGACGTTGATGCCGAGCGGATCTAGGAATTGTGAGATATTGGAAAGATTGTCCTCGACTATTTTCAGCAATTGCGAGAAACTGTGCTTGGTCGCCTCCTGTGGGTCCTCCGTCGCCTCGGTAGCAGCCTCGGCGGATGGGTCCCTGTGCTGCTCCTTAGATCGCTTCTGCTCTTGATCATGTGGAGCAGCATACATGCCTGTTACAAAATCCACCAGCGAATTTACAACAGATTGATCAAAAAGGCCAACTTTACCGCTTGTCGAGTTGAACATTGGACAGCCGCTTCGCTTGTTGCTCTTGTGCGGGCACTTGCCCTCATCGTCCTTGCAGTGCTTTGCCCACTTCCGCAAGTGATGAGCTAGTCGACGGCCATTACGGTTCGACCAGTCGACTGGATACACTATACGAACCAAATAGTGTTCGTGATGATTGCCCAGCAGCATGCAATTACTGCATAAATCGTAATCCTCACATTGCATGCACTTGAAGCGCAAACCTCTTATGGATTTCTGACACACATAACATGATGTACAATGATTCAATGTTTTTTCTACATCTATTTGGTCACCTAACATAGCTATTCGATATATATTGGGTCGCAGACTAATGTACAATTTATAGATGTTGTTCTTAGACATCTCCTCTACTGCAATCTCCAGCTCTTCATTAGTTGATATTGTAATTATGTCACCCTCTTCATCTGTGTACAAAAAATTTAAACAGATGTTTTAGTCGAATAAAGAACATATGTAGCATTTTAATTCCTATTTAGTATACAAAGAAATAATCTTCTTATATTAATCATATTACGATAAATTAAATTCTTTATGTTATATATATATATATGTTGCATAAGGCAAACTAATTAAGTTCATGCAAAAATCAATATATTGTGTGAAATTTGTAACATATATTAATTAAAACGCTTTCTTTTACTACTACTTTTACCACTATCAAGTATATATCAACCATTCTAAATTTAAATTTTAGATCATTTATTTACAGCTATAACTTGTACTATTAAATATTTTAATACTTTATATTTATAAGAGATAATATTATATAAAGAATATAGAAAGATGAAAGTAGGTAATAAATCGGTGAATCACTCTCTTATCTTCCCTTCGCAGGAAGTCAAGTTGGTAGACATCACGTCAACGGCTGGCGTTTTTTTTTGCATGCCATCAAGGCGAAAAGACAATAAGGGAAAAGTCACCTCTCCATTCAACGGTGTAATACTTTCTTCGCAAACTCGGGAAAACGTTTTCCAGTTTTTCGCACAGATATACGTAATTCGTCGCGACGTCGGCGTCGATGCCGAATCTGCGCGTTTCCAGCAAATCACAGTCCATTATTGCTGTTCTCCTAATCTCGCCGCAGTATCTGATCTCCCCGAACTTCAACGTATACGCCTTGAAGCTAATCGTGGCCATTGTCGTCTCTCTCGTCTCGCTAACTCTTGACGGAACGCCTCTAAACGTCAATCAAATCTCTCACGAAGAAAAAATGTTGCGAAATGACGAAATATATCTATACTTGTTGGTCGTCGACGCGCCGTCGTCGAAATTCACACGCATAACGTAGCGATGAGAGAAAAACATTTATCGATTCCGATCTTATAATCTAACCTTACTTAACCTAAAAAACTGCGGAAAAGAATCCAAGGGCAAACAGCGCGTTCTAAATAAAATAATAACAACACACGATGTCTTTGCGTTTATGTAAGATTTTATCTATGTTATTCCTCTTTGTATTCTCAATTTACTAACGACATATAATGGTGCAGTTGTTATAATTTCTGTCAATACGATTAATTTGTTTCGTACAACTGATTATGATAACATTAAGAAGTTAAGTGACATTTATTGTTACAAGAGAGCGCGACATATAGCAAGTATATTTATATGATTCCAGATTCATTCGTGAGAAGAATACGGAAAACGCACGGCAGAAAATTCAGCTGTAGAAGTAAAAGACGAGCAAACGAGTCAAATATGCTCATTTCGCACAGCTGAAAACAACCCATAATCATAATGCGGACCACTTGGCCAGATTATATACAGTACCGATAGATACTCAACAGGAAATCTTTCAGTATGGCGACTTACCTAAAGTATTTATGAAACAAATCACCACCTTTCAAGAGTGCTCGATACTAGTCAGGCAACCTGCGATCGAGATTATGTCTTATCTCAATCATACTGACTATACAAGGCCTGTTAATAAATATGTGTTGTGTATCCTTTGAAAAACATACACAGAGATAAAGAATGGTATCATAATTTGTTTACATTGCAAAATTATGAAGTAGCTCTCTGTTTTCTTTTTATTTTTTATAATTTCTATGATTATATGAATTTTATAGATTTTATATAAAGGTTGTTCCATTTTTTTAAATATGCTTAAATATACAAAAAAAACATCGTGTTTCAGAAAGCAATGTTTCGAGCAAAAGTTTTTAACAACTTTTATTTACAACTTTTACTGAATACTTATACTTATGGTTAATATCTCGTAAACTTCACTTTTTGGCCATTCTACCCTTTTAACTTCTTATGCCGAATATTGCAAAGAATCAGTTTATCTAAAAAAAATTAAGATGGTTCCATTTTAAAAAAATAGATTGAATCAAATGACCTTGAAAAATGACCTTAGTTAAAAAATTCAAAATTATCAACTTTTTCTCCTTTCGAGATTTGTTAATTTTTGTATGAAATATTTTTTCGTTTCAGTCATAGTTTCAGATATTCGATTATATTAATTAAAATGAGACACCCTGTATATGTTACAAATAACAATAAATATTTTGTAATAAAATATTTTATGCCTAACATAAAAAAAATCTTAACAGTATTGTTAAATAGATGGAAAGTTTGGGGTAGGAAAATCTATTACATTAAGTCACATATTACACTATGCCTTTGTACAGAAATGTGTGCTTGTTCACATATATTGGGGTACGTTATGCTACAAGTAAATGGTACACATTATCATTCATCTCAGTGCGTTGCAATTATTATAATTGCTGTTTATTTTTCAGCTGCGCATTGTTTAAGGATATGAAGGAAGTCGCGACTTCAATGCTATCTTCAGGCTGCATCGATCTGCCGATCGATGCTGGATTGTGGTTGAAACATTTCAAATCTCAAAATTCAAACTTACTCTCACAATTGGACGTACGTTTATTCCGAGACATTATTTTGTCGGCTATACTTATTGTATATTTGTTTTACAGCTGAAAATATCGAAAGATTATGTGTGGAATCAACGCGAAATGACTTCGCAAGGTACACCTATCTTGGAACTCATCGAATTCGGCACGAATCGTATCAAGTACGCTTGTGGTGTAGTGGACGCGCTTATAAGAGAACTGAAGCTCGCTAGTACAGCCGGAAAGTGTAAGACGTTGGTCGTGATAGACGGATTCAATGCATTTACGTCGAGTCACACGCGCATCCGCGATGATAATAAAGCGATGGTTCTGCCCAAGCAAGTGTCGTTGGCGATACCGTTTTTCGATATTACGAAAAGCGATTGGTGTAACGGTGCAGTCGTAATGACAGTAGACCAAATAGCAAATAAGGTATAGTTCTTTATCCGAATAAAGTTAAATTAGATATGCAAATTTAATAGGATGTTTGAAAAACATTTCATATTTAAATATAAAAGTTCAGATTTGGAAGATTATATTTAAATAATAATGGAGATTAAAATTTTTATTGTCAGGAGAGACGAGAATCCTACCTTCCTAGATATTTGCTTGGCAAAGAAGGCTTCGAGCACCTGGATCCTTTCATACCCATTCTAGTTGATGATTACAACGTAGCAGAATTTGATAGTATGATAGAGTATTATAAGGATCGCAAATGGATCAGGAACATGACATCCAGTGGTCAGAGGGAATTAGAACTAATCACTAATAGAAATCCGTTCGTCTTAATGGAACAATGCAAATTTTTATAAAGGCAATTGCTCGAACATGGATATAATTATAATAAAGCTTTTGAAACTCTTAGCTCTTTCTTCTTGGTTTTTACTAAAATTATAAAACTATCTCCAATCTTATTTTAGATCCTCTGTTAGGGGCAATAGGAAGATTTTTAAGCTTAAAAAAAGTATTCATTTTTTGTCATAGTTTCTTTACTGACATAACATGCAATTAGTAAATACAGTCACCACAAAAATATAATTAAATGTAATTAAATTTATTTTTAACATTTTTAAAATATATATATTACTCAAATTTTCTAAAATAAAATTGCTCACCCTGTGAATGCATTATAAATTTAGCAATATAAATAACATAAAATATTGTTAAGATTGACAAAATAAAATTATGACAATTATCAACTTTAAGTATAAGATAAATAAAACAAAGTGTATCATTAGTGAATAATATTAGTAACAAATTATCATCAATCGATTATGTTAACAGTTACCTTTACCACTCGTTATTGTACATAAACTATCGTTAACTAAAATTTAGCCTATCCTTTTTTAATGTTGGCGTACCGGATGTAATTTAGCGCCTTGCCGATGTCACCATCTTTTGAAACAAGCAGATGAGTGAGTCATCCATCCTCATTGCTGAATCCCATTGCCATCATCGCTGTTACGGCTTGTTGAATCTTGGGATTTGGATGATAGAACTCATCTTTTACTTCTTGAGGTAAGGGTGAGTAGATGCTCTGCTTTGGTGATTCTGTTTTCTCTGGTTCTGCCGCAATGGCTGCTGGAGCAGATGGCGTAACCTGTATAATAAGGTATTCTGAACATGTGATACATACAATGCAATATATAAAATTTTTTTTATTATATATATATAAATTATGTATTTCTCTTTAAGTATCTAATCGTGTAGTTTTATTTAAAAGTAATATTTTAATTTTCTGTGTTATATTTTTTAATTACACTTGAATAATTCAATATGTTGCTATTATGTTTTTTCTTGCATATATGTGAAACGTACCTGTTTAGGTATAGCCTCATTCAAGGACGAAGTGGAAGATGTACGGCTGGCATTGTTGCTCTCACCCTGTGGCTGCAATATCGTCCTCGGCTTCGGACTTGCCCTCATCGTCCTTGCAGTGCTTTGCCCATTCCCGCATGAGATGAGCTAGTCGACGGCCATTATGGTTCGACCAGTCGACTGGATACACTATACGAACCAAATAGTGTTCGTGATGATTGCCCAGTATCATGCAATCACTGCATAAATCGTGATCGTCACATTGCATGCATTTGAAGCGCAAACCCCTTATGCCTTTCTGACACACATCACATATTACATAATGATGCAATGTTTTCTCATCTATTTGGTCATCTAACATGGCTATTCGATCTGTATTGGATCGCGGTCTAATGTACAGTTTACAGATGTTGTTCTTAGACATTTCCTCTACTGCAATCTCCAGCTCTTCATTAGTTGATATTGTAATTATCTCACTTTCTTCATCTGTGTACAAAAAATTTAAACAGATGTTTTAAACAGATGTTTTAGTCGAATAAAGAACATATGTAGCATTTTAATTCCTATTTAGCATACAAAGAAATAATCTTATATTAATCATATTACGATAAATTAAATTCTTTATGTTATATATATATATATGTTGCATAAGGCAAACTAATTAAGTTCATGCAAAAATCAATATATTGTGTGAAATTTGTTACATATATTAATTAAAACGCTTTCTTTTACTTCTACTTTTACCACTATCAAGTATATATCAACCATTCTAAATTTAAATTTTAGATCATTTATTTACAGCTATAACTTGTACTATTAAATATTTTAATACTTTGTATTTATAAAAGATAATATTATATAAAGAATATAGAAAGATAAAAGTAGATAATAAATCGGTGAATCACTCTCTTATCTTCCCTTCGCAGGAAGTCAAGTTAGTAAACATCAGGTCAACGGCTGGCAATTTTTTTTTTGCGTGCCATCAAAGCTAAAAGACAATAAGGGAAAAGTCACCTCTCCATTCAACGGTGTAATACTTTCTTCGCAGACTCGGGAAAACGTTTTCCAGTTTTTCGCACAGATATACGTAATTCGTCGCGACGTCGGCGTCGATCCCGAATCTGCGCGTTTCCGGCATATCATCCAGATCAAGCATCCAGCTTCCTATTCCTGATCTCCTCGTTATCTTCTCGCCCTCCAACAGAAACGCCTTGAAGCTAATCGTGGCCATTGTCGTCTCTCTCGTCTCGCTAACTCTTGACGGAACGCCTCTAAAGGGCCAATTTCACCAACCACGGTTAAGATTAACCGACGGTTAAAGTTAGCAAGGTGGCCAATAGAAACATGGATTTATGAGAAAATACTCATGCCTATTGGCCACCTTGCTAACTTTAACCGTCGGTTAATCTTAACCGTGGTTGGTGAAATTGGCCCTAAACGTCAATCAAATCGCTCACGAAGAAAAAATGTTGCGAAATGACGAAATATATCTATACTTGTTGGTCGTCGACGCGCCGTCGTCGAAATTCACGCATAACGTAGCGATAATAGTGAGAGAAAAACATTTATCGATTCCGATCTTATAATCTAACCTTACTTAACCTAAAAAACTGCGGAAAAGAATCCAAGGGCAAACAGCGCGTTCTAAATAAAATAATAACAACACACGATGTCTTTGCGTTTATGTAAGATTTTATCTATGTTATTCCTCTTTGTAATCCTCAATTTACTAACGATATATAATGGTGGTTGTTATAATTTACGTCAATACGATTAATTTGTTTCGTACAACTGATTATGATAACATTAAGAAGTTAAGTGACATTTATTGTTACAAGAGAGCGCGACATATAGCAAGTATATTTATATGATTCCAGATTCATTCGTGAGAAGAATACGGAAAACGCACGGCAGAAAATTCAGCTGTAGAAGTAAAAGACGAGCAAACGAGTCAAATATGCTCATTTCGCACAGCTGAAAACAATCCAGTTAATCATAATGCGGACCACTTGGCCAGATTATATACCGGTAGATACTCAACAGGAAATCTTTCAGTATGGCGGCTTACCTAAAGTATTTATGAAACAAGTCACCACCTTTCAAGAGTGCTCGATACTGGTCAGGCAACCTGCGATCGAGATTATGGCCCGTATTCATAGTCCGATCTTATATTTAAGATTGTCTTAAGTCCGAGCTTGAAATGCTACGCAGCCATTTGATTGGTTGAATGGGATCTTAAGTCAACCTCAGACCAGACTTAAGACGATCTTAAATATAAGAACGGACTATGAATACGGGCCTGTGTCTTATCTCAATCATACTGACTATACAAGGCTTGTTAATAAATATGTGTTGTGTATCCTTTGAAAAACATACACAGAGATAAAGAATGGTATCATAATTTGTTTACATTGCAAAATTATGAAGTAGCTCTCTGTTTTCTTTTTATTTTTTATAATTTCTATGATTATATGAATTTTATAGATTTTATATAGAGGGTGTCCCATTTTTTAAAATATGCTTAAATATACAAAAAAACATCGTGTTTCAGAAAGCAATGTTTCGAGCAATAGTTTTTAACAACTTTTATTTACAACTTTTACTAAATACTTATACTTATGGTTAATATCTCGTAAACTTCAATTTTTGGCCATTCTACCCTTTTAACTTCTTAGGGTGCTGTCACATGGCAGTCGGAATTTCGGAAAACGGAATCTCGGAAAAGTACTAGTACTAAGATCAACCAATCAGAATTATTTGGAGAAACTTTAACTTAACGTTTAGTGAAAATTAACCGAGATTGAATTTTTATCTTTATAAGAAGAATTGTATTGTTAATAAATAATTGTTCGGTAAGTATTTATTAATATACATATAAATATTTAATCAAAATATTTTATCACATAAAATAGTTATCATATTGTCAAGAATAAAAGTTGCGTGTTTGTCGGTCCGGTTTTTTTGTGGCTGGGCTCCCCATGGACTAATATTTCGGAGCATTTCGGAAATTAGTAAAAATAGAAAAATTTATTTTGATAGTTTTCCGACAAAAAAAATAATTAATACAATAGAAAAATATATAAAAAAAGTGACATTTGTATGTATTGTTTATTATAACAGAAAATAATAAAGAAATTTTCTAAATTGAAAAAAAAATTGAGGTTAGAATAGCATTCCGTTTTCCGTAAAAATCACTCCATGGGGAGCCAGGCTATCGAAAAATCGGATCGGAAAAAAATGATTATAGCAAGTGTAAGATAATTAATGTTAAATATTACGTTAATAATTTTAAGTAAAATTGTGATAAAATTGTTCATTTTTTAAATTATAATTTTTTATATAATTTTATTTCTCTTATAATTTTATTTTAAGTGATATATATTAATTATTTGATTAAAGATGTTATTTGACAAATTGTAATATACTTATTAATATTTAATTTTTATACTAATTTATTTTGTAGATACATCATGACATAGAAAAAAATAAAGATACTTTTGGCAAAAGAAATTATTAAGTGGCGACAAAGTCCACAATTATTAATAGCTGAAGAAATGCGACAAAAATTGTTGAAATTTCTGAAAATAATGTTTTGTATTGTATATTGGCTGCTTTCCTTTTAGGAGACAACCCGACATTCAAACTTTACTAGATAATTCTGATTGGTTGATCACCACTCTAGTACTTTTCCGAGATTCCGTTTTCCAAAATTCCGACTGCCATGTGACAGCACCCTTATGCCGAATATTGCAAAGAATCAGTTTCCTCTTGTAAAATTGGTATGGAATCCTTAAGTTGGCCGCTAATCGCGATTGCATTGTTGCCGCGTTATTCCGAACGTGATTGGTCGTCTCGATTCGGTCGATTGATCGAGTGTACAAATATTTCAATGACGGATGGAAAGATAAGATACATAACAAAGATGACATAATTAAAGTAATTCATCAAGAATAAGAAAAATGCAAAAATATTCAAGAAATGCAAAAATATTTACATATTTTTGAATTGCAATACATATATTATATTTCTTGAAATGATACAATTCTTTATAGATACATATATTCTTTCAAATGTATATAATAATAATTTTTTATAGAAAGAAACGCAACGAAAGTTGTAAAATATTGATCCAGTGTACAAATATTTTAATGACGGATGGAAAGATAAGACACATAACAAAGATGACATAATTAAAGTAATTCATCAAGAGTAAGAAAAATACAAAAATATTCGAGAAATGCAAAAATATTTACATACTTTAATTAAATATTTACATATATTAATATATATTTCAATATTCTTTCAATATTTTATAATATTGAAACAAAATTATATTTGTTTTTAATCATTTCAAAAATATATGTATAATTAATATAAATAAATTTATTTGAAAGAAATATATATTTATTGGTTTGACAGTGTATCCTGTGATGAACAATGCTTTTTGGGAATGGATTATTCCATATGCCCATATGCATAACTCTGAGGATGCACTATTTACAATAAAATCATTTATCATGTATAATAAAAAAATTTGTTTTTTATAATAACAAGAAGTTAAAATGTTAAAATTGTTTCTTAATTTTTTAAAGTGATAAATTACAATTCAATATTTTACATGGAAATTATAATAGTAATAAGAAAACTTTGTGCATGTATCTCTCTTAAGAGGATGTACCGCGCAAATATAAAGTTTGAATTGGTACTTTCTCGGCAAAACCAAGTTATTATTAATTTTGAAAATATAACAAAGATTTTTTTCATAAATGATTAGTTAGACAATTCTTAAACGTTTTTTGAATTATTAGATCTAATTTTGAAGCATATTGGTTCTTTTCGAGGACATAGTTAATAGAACTCGTTTTTAAGAATTATATAAAGCATCAAATATACAGTAATAACCAAGTAATAAACAAGTTACATAACTATGGCCACAAAAAATTACCGAAGTGCTTTGAAATTGGATCAAATAATTCAAAATACATCAAAGAATCGTTTAACTAATCATTTATGACAAAAGATTTTGTTATATTTATAAAATTAATAAAAACTTAATTTTGGCGGGAATGTAGTGATTCAAACTTCATATGTGCGTGATATATGTTCTTAAAATGAGAATGTTAATTTAATTTTTTATAAAAAACACTAAATTTGTCTAGAATTTAACGTGATAGTAGTAACAGATGTGAATCATAATATTGTTAAGAACATTTGCTTACTTTAATGTTGTAATTAATAGACAATATGTAAGTTTTCAATTTTACAATTGTATAAAAATTATATGCAGTAAGATAATAACAAATACAAAATAACATAAATGGCGCGCGCGAAGCGCGCGCGATAATCTAGTCCTTAATGAAAAAATCCATGAAATGCATGAAGTGTGTTTTAGAGTCGCATTTCTCGAATCTATTGTTACCCTTTTTCCTGATTGGCGATCGCGATGACGTCGAGAGAGGTGAACGTTCAGTCGAGTTCAGTTAGTTCGGTGACAGTTCGGTTGACAGTTTACGTATACCGTGAGTGCGGTTAGACAGCCAATTGTGACAGAACTAAAATATTCTTATATACATATATTCTTGTTACACCATGTAAAGTAAAATGGAAAGTTTTGTCTCTAAAAAATAAAGTTAAATTATAATATTATATTCTGTCTTTTCATTACAAAATAAGCTGTTTAGTTTCAACAATTTGTCAATGACTACACTATACCTTGAGCCTCGTTCAAAATTAGATGTATTACCTATTAGATTTGATAGATTCTTTTCAATTATTAGAAAAAAAGGGAAAAAGCGGCCATAAAAAAGTTGGCAAAGAAACATTTCTATGTTACTTTGTATGTAAATGTAATGTTCGACTATATTATTTCTCACCGACTAGTCCCTTATAAAAAAGGGCATGTAGACGCGAGAAGTGCGCGTTTGGAGTCGAAATATATCGGGCGTATTGTTGCCGCTTTTCCGCGTATATGATTGGTGATTTCATCGAGTTCGTCGTTCGGTGATAGTTTGATGACAGTTCGGTGACATTTCGTGTGTACACATCGTGTGAGCGGGGTTAGTAAATATCAATCATTGGACGTTGTGATATTAACGTAAGTATTATTTGTGAATTCATTAATTTAATATAATATTATTTAAAATATATTTATAAAAATGCGTGTTTGATTGATGGCCGATGATGTGGGTTGAGTAAATGTTATTGGATTAGTTCGTATCGTGAGGTTATATTGTTATATTGCTAGGTTAATAGTCATATTTTAATAGTAATAAACGGTAATATTAATAATAATATAGTAATAATAATAAAAGAAATGAGATTAAAATGAGATTTAAATGTTAAAATTGAACAGAAAGAAGCCGAACGACATGCTATCCTGATGCAATGTAAGGTTTGTTGAATATGCTCTATAAGAGATGATTATTTTACTGTGTATATTATATAGACTATATATTATTTTAAATTACTAAATGTGTGTTTTTAATAATATATTTAGATAGAAGACATTGCTATGTTGCATGGAAATATGGAAGATATAGCAGGTGTAACGAGCACGACGAATGATAATGAAACAAATACTGATTTGTCAGTGAGTACACAGTGAAAAATTTGAAAGATATTGAAGAAGAAGATATCAAAAAGATAATTGATAAGTTAATGAAAATAATCAATGATTTATAAAATATAATACAGCGCATACAAGTTCTAAATATAAAGGTTTGTAAAAAATGTAAAAAAATATACATTGAATATGACATTAACAAAAAAATGTATAAAAATTTAAAAATAATAGAAATATTTTTTCTCTTTCTTAATCTTAATCTTAATTTCTTTAACGCTTGATTTAATTACATATCTTACGCACATTAATTAATTCGTAAATGATTATTTAAGGAAGATTGTTGTTGTCTTTTTCTTATATTTTTGCACCGGATGACCTTTAATTGTTTGGTGGAAAAATGAATATTAATACGAAATGTATTATATATCAATGAACTTATACATGGAGCTTTCATTAAAAAGTCAGCAATAGAGAGGTATTACAGATATACTTTTTTAGATTCTTACTTGCATTTCAGGTAGGTGAATGTTTGGAAAGCAAAGTATTAACGCTCGATTTAACTACATATCCTACGTACAATAATTAACTCATATACAATTATTTAAGGAAGATCGTTGTTGTCTTTTTCTTATATTTTTGCATCGGATGACCTTTAATTGTTTGGTGGGAAAATGAATATTAATACGAAATGCTATAATTATTATTTCATCTCTAGATTTATTGTATTCATTCTTGATATTGTTTTAAGATCGTTGCAAGATCTTAGTATTATACTTTTATAATAGATTGAAATAGTATATATATATATATCTTTCTTTAATGTAAATCAGAACTCTTTATAAATTTTGTTGATTAATGAATTTGTATAAAAGTATTTATACTTAATTTTTACACATTTATAATGAGTCTGTTTCAGAGTTTAGCAAAGAATCAGTCCGCACAGGCATTCTTTGGGCCAGAAAATCCTAAAGAACCTTACTTGGACGGCATTAAGTATAATTGTGTAGCTCCAGGCAAACGTTTTCAATCTATGTTCAATCTATCTGGTGGAGAAAAAATAGTCGCGGCATTAGCTTTATTATTTGTAATTCACAGGTAATATATGTTGAATATACAAAAAAAAATTACAATTTGAACAAATTAATATTTATCCATACGTTGTTTGTTCATATTCAGCTTCCAGCCTGAGCCATTTTTCGTCTTGGACGAAATCGATGTAGCTCTTGGTAATACTAACATAGGAAAAGTGGCGAGTTACATTCGTGACAAAACGTCTTCACTGCAGACGATCGTTATATCATTGAAAGAGGAATTTTATTCGCACGCAGATGCGCTTATTGGAATTTATTCAGACATAAGTAAATTATTCGATTACACGTGAATCGTATTACGTATGTTTTCGTTTATAGTTGATTATAAGATTCTTATTTGTATTTCAGGTAGGTGAATGTTTGGAAAGCAAAATATTAATGCTTGATTTAACTACATATCCTACGTACATTAATTAACTCGTAAACAATTATATAAGGAAGATCGTTGTTTTTTTCTTATATTTTCGCAACGAATGACCTTTAATTGTTTGGTGGAAAAATGAATATTAATACGAAATGCTATAATTATTATTTAATCTCTAGATTTATTTTATTCATTCTTGACATTGTTTTAAGATTGCTGCAAGATCTTAGTATCACTTTTAATAGATTGAAATAGTATATATCTTTTTTTCAACGTAAATCAGGATAAGAGTGAAAGTAATTACAAATGTGAGAATTAAAAGTTACATTGTGATTAATGTAAATAACTTTTAAAACTTGACTTTAATAAAATCTTGTGAATAAAATTCTAAATATGTAAATAAGATTTATTTTAATTAGACACGTATTCTTGAATGTACAATCAACCACGCTATACATATATGTTTTATAATAAAAAAGTAATCTCAAGTAGTAGTAATTGTTAATTGTTAATTTGTATAGTTATAACATTTATTTATGATATATGATGCAAATTATTAATTTTTTGTTTTTTTTATAATTTTTTAGATATAATTTTTTGGATAATTTTTATAAAATTTGGATTTTGTTTTAAATTGGTCATTGTTTTATATTTAAATAATGGCGCAATAATTATTGTAGAATATAATGCACTTTGTCTGATAATTAATCAGAACAGTAAGTACCAAGCAACAGTAAACACCAAGCAACCTGTTTACTTTATAAAAGATATCCAATATAATATTTGTATTAATGAATGTAATTAATTATTGACTCGTATTTATATATATATATTTCATTTATTACTTTGAATACTTTTGTTGCTTTTACTGCATATTGTTTATATATTACTTTTATTATTATTATATATTATTACTATATATTACAATTACTTATGTCATATTCATTTCTTTTTATTTTTTTTATTTCTAAAAATTACTAATTTGTATATTTTCCCTTCTCAAAAAGCCGTGAAACCTCGAACTCGAATGTATCGAAGTCGTATCGCAATCAAGTCTCCTTTCCGCGATGCTAATTGATTATCTTGTTTACTGCGTGTCTTATGCGCAGATTACTTCGTGCGTATCAGTCATCAGTAAGAAGTTCTGACAATTTTGTTCCTATATAAAGAAGATAAAGTTAAAGAAAAGAATACGTGTAAGTGGAGATTTATTTATGTGAAAGTGAAAAGACGCCAGAAAGACAGGGATAGAAAGAGAAAAAAAATATAGATATATAAGGGAAAAAGGAAGAAAAGAGAAGGAACGATAAAGAGTAAGGTAAATATTACGAAAATATTTAAATTTATATATCAGCTTACTTTTTTGTACGTTTAAAAATTTATGTGCTATATATCTTGTATTTAAAGTTTCAAAGTTAAAGAAGATAAAGAAGGGAGAAAGAGGAAGAGGAGAATTTTGTTTAATAGAAAGTGTAAGGATGATAGAAAGATAAGGATAGAAAGAGAAACAGATAGAGATAGAGAAGGAAAAAAGAAAGAGAAGAGAAGAAGGAACGATAAAGAGAGAAAGAGGTATATATTACAATATATTTAAATTTATATTAGCTTACCTACACAACACATAAATGTTTAAAAGATAGTAGATTTTCTGTATGGACATCTTTCAGTCTGAGAATATAATCGACGAAAAGATGTCTTATGTTCTATACTATGTTCTTATAGTTCATTATTTTATATAATTCATTACAAGAATGTTAATAATTTTTTATAGAATCTAATAGAAAATTTGATAATAAGTTAAATAAAACATTCATTGATGCTGGGAAGTTTTAATCGTTAATTATAACTAAAATTGTATCTAATTTCTTATTTATCGATATTAAATATTTTTCCAGTGTAAAAGTCTCTTCTGTAAAAAAATTATATTTACATAAAAAAGATTAAATTTAAGAAAGCTAAAAAAATTTAAATTTTGTTATTACCTTTGCTTAAAGTTTGATTTTCTTTAATAGATTCGATCTTTTGCTGTTCAACTTGTTATAATTCAGAATCATTCCTCACTATTTTAAGAAAAGAAAATAGTTATTTTATAAAAATAAAATTTGTAAACCATTTATGAATTATATGGAAATAATATTAAAAAAGATTTTTTTTCATTTTATGTTTGGGAGAATTTTCAACACTCGTTTTCCTTATGTTTAATGTAATTTTTGTGGAATCAGAAAGATATCCTGTAGATGTTCTTTAGGCCTACCGAAAAGATAACTTAAAAAAGACATTTTTTCGTTATATTTTATGTGCTGTCTGGATAGGTTTTCGTGTATGTTTAAAAGTTTATATGCTATGTATCTTGTGTTGAAGGTAGTTATATTGTCCGTTATTGAATTTTCATTAGTTTATTTAAGAGTTAATTATAAATAAAATTATACTATTTACAGATTAAAATATTAGACGTCTAATAGACATTCATCATGGAGATTATAAATCTCCAATAAATATTTATTTAATGTCTATAGGATATTAACTAAACATCTAAATGTTCGCTTTTCGCAGTTTGTTCGCAGAAATTTGATTAAGAGAAAAAGAGAGAGAGAGTGAAAACTATAAAAAAAAGGAAAAAGTGAAAAAAGGAAGATTAAGAAAAAGAAAGGAGAGACAAAGGTTTATATATTTTTTAAGATTATTTTAATATACATCCAATTCTTTTTTTACACGATTTTTTGCGTTTTTTTAAGCAATTTTTTTTACGATTTTTTTAAATGTGATTTTTCGAACAATTTTTATAATCTTTCGTGTATATGTACAAATCTTAATTTTAATTTCTAATAATGAATTAATGAAAATTTTTTAATCGAATATATTCAATGTCCCACCATATTATATTAAAAAAAGCGAGTAATATCTTAGACAAACTATATAAGCGAATAAATCATATGATAATAAAATAAAGTTTTGTTTGATTAATTATATATAAATATCATTTTATTTAAAATTTTTATATATTGTCAACAAATTTTGAAAAAGTAAAATATTCATTTTCTTAATACATATTATAAAATTTTGTCACACGGTTGACTTAAGTAGAAGAGCATTTAATACGGTTGATACATACCATGTAATATAACCATGGAAAAGAAAACTTTTCCATTCTTTTTTTGCGGTATCGAAATAACGCGATTTCTTTATGCAACGCATCTACAACGTAAAAAATAGAGTTGGATGTAATTATATTTTATTTATGTTTGTATTTATGTACATATACATATATATATACATATGTATGTATATAGGGTGCACAAAAAATATCGGGACTCTAAAATATTTAGAAAAATATGTTATATATAAAAATGTTTCAGATAAAAGTTGTAGGGTTTAGAAATATCTATTTACTAAACTTATCAGTTTGACCTTAGTTGGCGCCGCTAAGGTCAGGGCAGTCATCTTGAATTCATTAAACGGAACCACTTAATTTTTGTTATATTAATCGATTTCTCGCAATATTTTGCATAAAAAGTTATAAGGGTAAGATAGTCAAAAAGTAAATAGTTTACGAAATATTTTATAATTTAATTTGAAATAATCTTACATAAATAGTCTCTTTTTATAAAGATCTTGACTGATATAGAACTAAATAATATATATTCGAAATACGAGCAGAAATTATCGGACGACACCTGGCGATTTAAATAATTAAATGATTGATCTCTGAACCCTGATCATCCATCTTCAAAATTCAGCACACGCAATAGAGAAACGTTAGACATAATATCGAAGCAAAGGCATTAACATTAGAAATAGACTACTAGAGTTTAATGAAAAATATTAACCTGCAAATATATATATTATATCACTGTGTATTTTTGGCAAAGGTACGGCGATAATTTACAAGGATCTGTTTATGATTAAAACATCTGAATGTTTTTTATACTGTTATATCTAAAAATATTGGAACTTTGAAATATATACTGAATAATGATTAATAAAGTTGATTATTAATGAATTAATGTATTTTTATTATTAATTATTGTACTAAATATTTAAACATTGTCTTGTCTTTAAAAGAGAAGAAAGAATTTTATCAGTATATAAATAAGGAAAGTTTGTAGAAGTATTCATCTTTATAAATTACTGCATAAAATTTCAA
The DNA here is from genome assembly GCA_963971435.1 of Lasius platythorax. NCBI lineage: Eukaryota > Metazoa > Arthropoda > Insecta > Hymenoptera > Formicidae > Lasius > Lasius platythorax. Next base: position 4,497,354 of record OZ020544.1, read on the forward strand.
TATTTTTTTAGATTACTTTTAACAAGTATATAATTATTATAATTAGTATATTTAAAAAAGAGTAAAATATAATGTATTGTAATAAAATATATAGTTATGTAGAGTACCTAAAGGCGGAGAAAACAATTCTGTATATTTTTGCATATTTTTTATTTTTTTAAGCGGCGACGGTGTGTGCAAGAGAGTATGTGTGAAAAAACACGTTGTTTGTATAGGTGTGTTCATGTGAGTGCCGAGCGTGCGTGAAGGGGAGAGGAGTAATTGATAATATATGTATATACATATACTGAACTTTGTAGATGGGAAAAGAAGGTGGTGGCAACCTTAGTAGATCTTAGAGCGGCATTTGACTCAGTGGACAGGAAGATATTGAGGAGGCGTTTGGAGGAAGTAGGTGTAGGGGAGAAGTTGAGGGAGAGGATTGTGGAGATATACAGGGAAACGAGGAATGTTGTAAAGGTGGAAGGAAAATATGGGAAGAGGTGTTGGACGTCAAAAGGGATGAGACAGGGGTGTCCGCTGAATCCAATGCTATTCAATATCGTCATAGCGGATATAGAGTGGTACCTGGCGAAGGGGGGCAGGGGTGATGGTGGAGAGAGAGAAGTTGAGAGTGCTGGGATATGCAGACGATATAGTGATTTTGGCGAAGGAGGAAAAGGAAATGAAATGGTTGATTAGGAGGTTGGAGGATTACCTGGAAGGAAAAGGACTGATTTTGAGTGAAGATAAAACAAAAGTATTGAGGTTCGGAAAGAGGGGAGGTAGTAGGAAGAAGGAGATATGGCGGTGGAAGGAAAGTAAATTGGAGGAGGTGATTGAATTTATCTACCTGGGGTATAAATTTAAATGGAATGGACACATGTATGTGTACATGGAATATATTTCGAATAATATAGAATACAATTAGATTCATATAATTAGCAATTAATGAACATATTTGTTATTCATATCCTACATTTGTTTAAATTAATACCATTAGTTGGGTATTTATATATGTCAAAAGAGAAAAGAAGAAGGAAGAAAAGGAAATCTAAAAGGAAGGTGATAGGGACTGATATGGGGATAATTTAGTGGTGGTGGTAGTGGAGATTGAAAGGGTGGGAAGATAAAAGAAGAATTAGTTAATAGGCAGGAGGAGGGAAAAAGAGGAGGCGTGATCATAGTGGGATAATGAATGTGAGGAAGGAAAAAGAAAGAAAGATGGGAACTGCGGAAGGAGTAAAAAGGAGAAGTATAGGGCGAAAAGATTGAAGTGTAATAAGTTATATGAGAGGTAAAAAGAAAAGAAGAAGGAGGAAAACGAAAGATGGGAGAGTATGGGTGTGTGTGAGGCGAGCAAAGAAGGAAAGGTGTGGGAAGTGGTGAACAATGAGAGGAGAAAAAAGGAATGAGTTAACGGAATGATAGAAATGGTGAGGGAGTGGGATGAATATTTTAAAATGAATGTAATGGGAGGAATAGAAACAGGAAAGGTGAATAATGTGTCACAATTATTTATCATATATTATATATTAAATAAAAAAGACAAAGAATGAAAAAATTATTTATTGAAGATTTGTATTGCAGAAAAATTAATTGAAATGTTTTCAAGGAATAATCTTCTAACATAATTTGTTATTCATTTTTATATACATAATAACAGATCAATAAGTGACAATCTATAATTCGGTAGATATACAAAGGAAGGACGAGACAAATGATGATCGAAATAACAATTATGGTGATGTAATATCCGAAGGTGTAACATCCGTAGAAAGCGCGCGTGTTAGCGCGCGCTGCATGCTAGTCCTTAATGAAAAAATCCATGAAATGCATGAAGTGTGTTTTAGAGTCGCATTTCTCGAATCTATTGTTACCCTTTTTCCCGATTGGCGATCGCGATGACGTCGAGAGAGGTGAACGTTCAGTCGAGTTCAGTTAGTTCGGTGACAGTTCGGTTGACAGTTTACGTATACCGTGAGTGCGGTTAGACAGCCAATTATGACAGAACGATAAAAAAGGTAAGATTGGCGGTCGATGCTGGCGATCAAGATCGCGGCGAGTTTTGCGGTTATTATGACAGTTCGTATCGTGTCAGATTAGTAGTGATGATCGTTTGGTGACAGTTCATAAGACTCAGTTGTGATTGTATTACTTTAATATATTTAAAATAATATTTATAATTAAATATTTCAATAATAATTTATTATTACGAAAAGTAAGAAGAATCAATGAAGAATCAATGAAGGGATGCCTTCTCAGGACAGTAAACGCACGTTAGAAGTCTTGCAAAAAACTTACGAGCAACTGCAGCGTTATTATATTTTATTACGGCTGATTAGGAGAGATCTCGAAAGGGCAGCAAATAATTTCGATGCTATAAACAGTGAAGAGTAAGTAATATTTAGATGTGTATATAATTAACTTATTGAACAGCCAAAACATGTTCTATTTTTAGAGTAAAAATATTTTTCATTATGGATAGTTATTTTATATTTTACTATAAAGCTCCAAAAATGTAGCATAATTTTTCAGGGATAATTAAATATATTAAATTCTTTATATCAAATTAATCAAATTTGATTACATCGTTTTTTAAGTCGTTTTTTATAAATATTTATAATATATATATATATATATATATATATATATATATATATATATATTATAAATATATATCATTAAATTTTTAAATTTAAAACTTCTATTTTTAAAAAATATGTTGACTATTAATAATCACATTTATCACACGGCAGGTGATTTATTATTAAAAAATTTTTAATCATAAATTTTTTTTAATCATAAATTTGCGTTTTGAGTTGGCAACTATTTATCAAAGTTATTTCTTGCATGTTTTGAATTTTCTGTCGGCTGTAATGCCAATTATCTTCGAATTGAACGCTGAGTAATTTTATCGCATTTTAAATATTGAATAGATTATAACATAGTGTTAGGAATGAATCATAGTATAGATTTGTGCGATCTTACAATTAATGCATTTTTCCAGAGAGTGTGTTCTTCTATTGCAATATAATATTATTATATTATATATTTTTTATAATATTATTATTATTTCAAGCATCGAAGCACGGCGTTACGTGGATAACGTTATACGTTCATAAATATTTATTATATGTATAATGTTAATAAATATTAATTTTCAGTACTAATGTGTGCGTATTAGAATATAACTTTTTGATCTCAACATTTATATTAAATCTTATTTATATTATATCTCCATTTTATATTAAAAAACTTTATATTGTTTAGAGTCTACTTTGATTAGCATAATTGAAAAACAATTACCTTAAAGATTCTTATAAATGATAAATTTGATATTTTAATTACTATTTATTGCACGTATATTTATTGAGAATAAAGTTTACTGTGGTAATAGATATGGAAGGCGCGCGCGTAGCGCGCGCTGCGTGCTAGTCCTTAATGAAAAAATCCATGAAATGCATGAAGTGTGTTTTAGAGTCGCATTTCTCGAATCTATTGTTACCTTTTTTCCTGATTGGCGATCGCGATGACGTCGAGAGAGGTGAACGTTCAGTCGAGTTCAGTTAGTTCGGTGACAGTTCGATTGACAGTTTACGTATACCGTGAGTGCGGTTAGACAGCCAATTGTGACAGAACGATAAAAAAGGTAAGATTGGCGGTCGATGCTGGCGATCAAGATCGCGGCGAGTTTCGCGGTTATTATGACAGTTCGTATCGTGTCAGATTAGTAGTGATGATCGTTTGGTGACAGTTCATAAGACTCAGTTGTGATTGTATTACTTTAATATATTTAAAATAATATTTATAATATTTCAATAATAATTTATTATTACGAAAAGTAAGAAGAATCAATGAAGAATCAATGAAGGGATCCTTTCTCAGGACAGTAAACGCACGTTAGAAGTCTTGCAAAAAACTTACGAGCAACTGCAGCGTTATTATATTTTGTTACGGCTGATTAGGAGATATCTCGAAAGGGCAGCAAATAATTTCGATGCTATAAACAGTGAAGAGTAAGTAATATTTTGATGTGTATATAATTAACTTATTAAACAGCCAAAACATGTTCTATTTTTAGAGTAAAAATATTTTTCATTATGGATAGTTATTTTATATCTTACTATAAAGCTCCAAAAATGTAGCATAATTTTTCAGGGATAATTAAATATATTAAATTCTTTATATCAAATTAATCAAATTTGATTACATCGTTTTTTAAGTCGTTTTTTATAAATATTTACAATATATATATATATATTTATATATATATATTATAAATATATATAATTAAATTTTTAAATTTAAAACTTCTATTTTTAAAAAATATGTTGACTATTAATAATCACATTTATCACACGGCAGGTGATTTATGATTAAAAAATTTTTAATTATAAATTTTTTTTAATCATAAATTTGCGTTTTGAATTGGCAACTATTTATCAAAGTTATTTCTTGCATGTTTTGAATTTTCTGTCGGCTGTAATGCCAATTATCTTTGAATTGAACGCTGAGTAATTTTATCGTATTTTAAATATTGAATAGATTATAACATAGTGTTAGGAATGAATCATAGATTATGACAGTTCGTATCGTGTCAGATTAGTAGTGATGATCGTTTGGTGACAGTTCATAAGACTCAGTTGTGGTTGTATTACTTTAATATATTTAAAATAATATTTATAATTAAATATTTCAATAATATTTTATTATTACGAAAAGTAAGAAGAATCAATGAAGAATCAATGAAGGGATGCCTTCTCAGGACAGTAAACGCACGTTAGAAGTCTTGCAAAAAACTTACGAGCAACTGCAGCGTTATTATATTTTGTTACGGCTGATTAGGAGAGATCTCGAAAGGGCAGCAAATAATTTCGATGCTATAAACAGTGAAGAGTAAGTAATATTTAGATGTGTATATAATTAAATTATTAAACAGCCAAAACATGTTCTATTTTTAGAGTAAAAATATTTTTCATTATGGATAGTTATTTTATATCTTACTATAAAGCTCCAAAAATGTAGCATAATTTTTCAGGGATAATTAAATATATTAAATTCTTTATATCAAATTAATCAAATTTGATTACATCGTTTTTTAAGTCGTTTTTTATATATATATATATATATATATACTAGCTTTTCGGCCCGCGCGAAGCGCGGGCCTCAAAGCTTTCTTATATGTATATCTATCTATTTATATAAATACCGTCTGTCTGTCTGTCTGTATGACCACAAACTACTTCCACATTTATGGACCGATTCTCTCGAAATCGGTATCAAAATTTTGCAAATTTTTCGTGGATGGCTACTATGTGTTTTTTTTAGTTTTACACCCTCATCCACGCACTCACACATTTATTGACCGATTTTCTCGAAATTGGTACCAATATTTTGCAAATTTTTCGGGGATGACTACTATGTGGCTTTTTTTAAATTTTACATCCCCACCCACCCACGCACTCACCCACGCACTCACACATATATCGACCGATTTTCTCTAAATTGATACCAACATTTTGCAAATTTTTCTGGGGATACTATGTGGTTTTTTTAAGTTTTACACCTCCACCTACTCACCCCGCACCCACCCACGCACTCACACATTTATGGACCGATTTTCTCGAAATTGGTACCAATATTTGCAAATTTTTTCGTGGATGGCTACTATGTGGTTTTTTTTTAGTTTTGCACTCCCACCTACCCACCCACGCACTCATACATTTATGGACCGATTTTCTCGTAATTGGTACTAAAATTTTGCAAATTTTTTGGGGATGGCTACTATGTAGTTTTTTTAAGTAAAACTTAAAAAAAACCATACAGTAGCCATCCCCAAAAAATTTGCAAAATTTTGGTACCAATTTCGAGAAAATCGGTCCATAAATGCGTGAGTGCGTGGGTGGGTGCGTGGGTGGGATTGTAAAGCTTAAAAAACAAACACATAGTAGCCATCCCCGAAAAATTTTCAAAATTTTGGTACCAATTTCGAGTAAATCGGTCCATAAGTGCGTGATTGCGTGGGTGGGTGCGTGGGTTGGTGGGTTGATGGGGGTGTAAAACTTTAAAAAACCACCATCGTCTCCATCCTCGAGAAATTTGCAAAATTTTGATACCAATTTCGAGAAAATCGATCCATAAATGTGGAAGTGGGGCAATAAATGTGTGATTGCGCGGGTGGGTTGCGTGGGTGGGGGTGTAAAACTAAAATAGACCATGATATCGCCATCTCACAAAAATTTGCAAAATTTTGATACCAATTTCGAAAAAATCGGTCCATAAATGTGTGATTGCGTGGTCAATAAATGTGTGATTGCGTGGGTGGGTGCGTGGGTGGGGTGTAAAACTAAAAAGAACCACAACGTAGCGATCTCCGAAAAATTTGCAAAATTTTGATACCAATTTCGAGAGAATCGATCCATAAATGTGGAAAAAAATCAATAAATGCGTGGGTGGATGCGTGGGTGGGAAAAACATAAAAAAAAACACATCGTCACAATCCCCGGAAAATTTGCAACATTTTGGTACCTGTTTTC